>JAUUDZ010174149.1:2617-18268 GCA_032361705.1 Panulirus versicolor | reverse complement strand
TATAGATTGGTTCGTACGTTCGCTGAGGGATTCTCCGCTTGAGTAAGAGTTGCTTTATTTCGTCCATGGAAGATAAAAAGGGCTTCAGCGAGGCATTAGACCATGGATGTTTTATAAAAAGGGCTTCAGCGAGCATTAGACCATGGATGTTTTATAAAAAGGGCTTCAGCGAGCTAGATGCATTGACACGTATACTAATTCTCTTGTCTGCAGCCGAACACTATCTTTCAATCGATGTTGCTGACCAGTGAAGAGAAACAATGAATTGAGAACATGATATACTTGTGGTAGAATTCAGTTAAGGGTATGGTGAACGGATCAATGCATACTAGCAGTGTGAGCTGTTGCGTGTTGTACCAAAATTCATCCCTTCATCTTATTATAGCTCTGTTTCACAGCCCTCATGGGGCAGCACACGACAATCAATACCTAGGCTGTGGCAGCGGCTTTCAACCGCTAGGACGCGTTCCACCAGTAGGACACGAAGGGAACCCAGGTGGGACGCGAAGATTCAAAAATAATCACATTATCGAAATAAGCCAACGTTGCCTTGCTGAGTCTATTCATATATTTTTTTTTTCCACTCTGACCAGTCTAACGTTATGAGAGTATTATTCAAGAGTCAGTTTTCGAAACTTTCTTCATTAATACGGAGACAGAACATGAAAAACATGGTACCAAAGTTATGAAGAAATGTTACACTTTGCTTCCATATATCTCTGTGAACTAATGATTTTCACTCGCAAGGGCAAGTATGAAAACGAAAGAGAAGAAATAGGACGTCTTGAATGCGAAACACCTCTCCAAGTGCTGTTTCAACCATTACTATAAGAATTTTAATAAAACACAACCAACCAAGGGCTACTCACTGACCAGTTTCTGAGTCATCTCATTTGTCTTTAGGTATATATATATTTGTTTTTGCTATTATCATAATCATATTTACTCCCAACAATAAATCATTGTGTTTTCTACCGCATTTAGTATCCTATTGATGGTAAAATGCAGTGAAACTTAAGGAGCTTCCCTCTTTGTCATGATGGGCCTAGAATCTTTCGACACAATAGCTATGGAACGTAAGTTTCCAAAATGTTGAGCAACGCTGAGATATAGTCAGTCGTCAAGGGCTTTGGAAAATGTCCTCCTGTGTTTGGTGAGTTTTTGCACGAAGGGTCTCATGTTCCATCCTATCAATTTTCTCGGTGGTCCAGTTATCGCTAAGGTCACTGAAGGTGAGACCGCCATCTGTCCTCTTTACTTATTGATCATTTACCATCTTCTTTCGTGATGTGTGAAGACAAATAAATATAATTTTTACTTGAGGGTGTTCGCTTTGGGTTACTTTATTTCACCCGTACTTAAGACACGTAATACATCTCTCGCCATTATAATCCCGTCATTAAAGACAGAGATGAAGATCGTAAGTATAAAGGTGAGGCGATGATATATCCTTGGGCACTTCATCCCACACAGGACAAATCCATAAAGGTCTGCGGTCTGCAGACAAACCGGTACCTAGTCACACCTGGGTCGAATGCGAGCGTGCGTGTGTGTGTGTGTGTGTGTGTGTGTGTGTGTGTGTGTAAAAGTCCTTAGCCAACAGGGACACCAACCAAGTCTGAATTCTACCCCGGGACCTTGAAATCTGAGGCCAGTTCTCTCGCAGCCTTCGGGCACTATGCATACACGTTATGTTCATTGCCTCAGTAAAAAGAGAGAGAGAGAGAGAGAGGAAAAAAAAAAGTGACATGGTGTCTGACTGCAGACTTTTCGCTATAATGTTTCGGTGAGAATTTCATACTTGTTCCATTTATCACCCACGCTTGTACGACTCTATACTCTGCATATCTAGCAATATTACGTACGAGTGATATCAGCAAAGCAAAGTCGGTAACTACTTTCCCTTCTGACATGGTCTCATGAAGGGACTGTGTTCAATGTTGACTTTATCGTCCAGCAGTTAACAATCCCACCATATCGTGTGATGCACTCCATATGGCTGAATCCTTTCGGCACAACGATTGAAAAGATCTTTTTTTATTCCTTTTCTAATACGTCTAAATCTAACACGGCAAAACAATGACGTTAAGGAAATCGACGCCCAGCCATGAACCAACACCAGCAAGAAAGTGAGACGGAAGCCATTCGTAAAACAAAATAGAACGACTGGAGCGATAATACTTCCAGCCTTACATTAGCTGCAATTTCATAACCACATTACGATGTATGATCCCGGTCGCATCACCCATGACACGTGGTGATCACGCCTTTCTTGCGAAAGCTCAACCCCCAAAACACATCAGGCGAGGAGGATTCCTGGACTGTTAGCTGCTTGGCGTTGAAATCTCCAAGCGACCGAAACGCTAGTTATCAATTATGAGAAGTCCTTATGTTGTCTTACTTTCTCCTTCCTGGAAGTCTCTCTCTCTCTCTCTCTCTCTCTCTCTCTCTCTCTCTCTCTCTCTATCTCTCTCCACCACTCCCAGATAATGTCTTCGTTTTCTTCCCCGTACCTTCTATAACTATACACATCTACCACCTCTAGCTTTTCGTGTATCTAAAGCTATACAAACATACTCAAGCCGAAGGTGGATGAAAATAATGTAATACATAATCACACCGATCGAAATCGCCCGAACTTCTTTCGCCAAAGGAATAAGCATATTCGCCAAAAGTCAGTCAACAGTCTTGAGCAAAGTGCCAAAGAAAAACGTAAAATGATAAGGAGTGTTAAATCAGACGGCATACGACAGCAGCCAGGGACGGAGGGACCAGTTGAGTGAGTACGGGGGCTGGCGGAAGGTTCCGCTGCGCACCTTCCTCCGCGCACTTGCAAGAATGCCACCCGGTAACTTCGACTTCCGGCTGAGACTTGACCATCATTTGCCCGCCACTTATTAATTAACTGCAGCAGCACTATACTGTTTTAAAGGGACACGAAAACAACACGGCAGCTTCAGAACTATACCGTTTGAATGACTATATACTTACACGGGAGGTGTGTGTGTGTGTGTATGTGTGTGTGTCTGTGTGTGTGGGGGGGAAGTAAGGAAATTAAGAATGTGAGGGATCCAATTTTCTTTTCGTTTTCTAACAGTGTCATAGCTTTGGCGTCTCTAAGGCAAGTTCGATTGTATTAAAGTCTAGTTAGAGAGCGTTTCTTCGACTAATGTCTACGTGATCTTTTCGATAAACGTTAATCATATGCAAAATGCATGTTGAGGACATCCTGATATTCAAATGACAAGAGGAAATTACTGGCTGGCTAACTCGTCCGGGATCACCAGAGCGAGAGAGAGAGAGTGCTGGGGTCTCGTTCACCCTTGCGCGTCATGGCTCGGCGACAACCCCAGACGGAGTTGTAACGTTGGAGACGTTGGTGTGATACGGCTAGACTCCCGCGAGAGTGAGAGTGCGTCCAGGAACCACCTCATCAAGGGACTTCGTCCAGGCCCGGCAGTATGCACGGGAGGGAGGGAGGGAGGGAGAGAGTAGCATTAGCCTGACTGGTACCTGCCAGCTAAGCAAGCCAGTCAGCCAGCCAGCTTGGTCGGCCGCCAGCTGTGAGTGCCCGTGAACTTTTACTCTTTCTAACAAGCAGCTGGATATTCCGTCTTCCTTTTCCTACGTAATCTTTTCCCCTGCTCGTAAGAAATTACATTACTGTATGTTGAGCTCTTAGAGAGCATTTTCTGGGTGTATTCTATGAAGTGGTGTTTGGGATATATTGCTCATCACATGAATCATATTTTGCTTTGATTTATCTATGGTGCTGAAACAATGTAGTGTAAGCTGCTTCGACCAGAGAATAAATTTGAGGTGATTCCTCTGATTTTGTACCTTAGTGTAAGCAATTCCTATTTTCAAGACAACTCCCCTTATATCCTTGGCTTATCAGTGTTTCTGAGTAGATGGTTTTGATCACCTTAGTGAGAACAGGTTCCTTAAGAATTTCCTGTGCTGTTTTGGGGATATTTTACGGTCTTGTTAGTATGTCATTTGTATTCATCAAATGCTGCTACCTCTAGTATTCTTTTTCTCTCTGGCATTCCAGCGTATCTTGGCACATGTTTTGAAGTGGTCATTTGTGTGTCTACTCAGGTTGAGTGGAGGTTCGGATATGCAACAGGAAAAGTTAATGAAAGTCATCTGTCTCGTACGTAACTAGTGCTACAAACGATGATTCTTCAAGCAATATTTTGCTGTTCATCTTTGTCGAGGTCAAGCACAACGATACGTAAAAGTGCATACGGCTGTTAGGTGACAAGTTAGGCCTTATGTCTTCGTCTCCTCAGACCAATTGCCACGTTTTACTGAACGGTCTCAAATCGTCTGGACAAACAAACCCCCCATACGTTATCTGGCCTCATATCACAACACACCTCGTACCTTCTCTGATGTCTGGACCCGTGCTTATGAAGGGTATAGCAGGTGGTTACGTCACTTTGTGTTTTAGGATCTTCCCAGACCCTAATATCTCTGGGACCTGGGGTGAAGGGGCTAGTGGTGTGGTGAAGTTTACTGCTTGTGTTGATGGTTAAAACAGCAGAGGTCTTACGGGTGCCGTCTTGAAGTAGATGTAAGGCTTTCTGTGATAATATATAGCTGTTCATACAGCACTATATCACTGTTGATGACCGAATGAAAACAGGTGCCATACTGTGAAATTCTCTGACGGTGTTCGTGCCACTGAGGGTGAATTAGACTCTCTCAGTGGCAGTATTGTTTCAAGATGCTATGTGTAATACATTCAGTTTATTCAGGTGCCTAATTGTCACAGGAGCTGCATACAGAAAGATCAATACTTTCCTTTCCTGATCACGCGTATTTTGTTTAAATTTCAGATATAGCTTACTCGCCCTGTGCTGTGTTCTCAATGCACTGGTAAACCAGGTGCAGTTGGCTGCTTGCTGAAGCGGTGCCACGAGAGAAGTAGAATGACTACACTCCCACTTTTTCACACTCGCACAACAACACGACTTCCAGATGATGCACAGCCATCCTTCAGAAGATGTTAAAAACCTCCTCACCCTCTTGTTTCTATTGTTTCCAGTTTTCTTTGTCCATTCATATGTTTACGTTTCTCCTTTTCAAAGATTCCACATGCTTAAAGCTGCCATTACTATTCATTATTCACGTAACAGTAAGAAAAACAAGCCGATTTATTTTCCAGCAGGTATTGCGTACACAGATACTGGGTCATCGTTACCAGAGGGTAATGGGGAGACTCTCAGACGATTATGCAAGCGACACCAAAACTCGCAATGCGAGAGAGAGAGTACGTAACACGCAAACAAACTGTTAATGTTTACGTAAACAGTTCATTCATATTGTAAACATGGTGAAGCATTTGTTGGATGTTTCTGATTCAAAGTATCTGTTGCATTCTCAGTTTTACGAGTTTCCCTTTTGATAAGTTTCTCTTTCAATCATCATCGATCAGTACTGTATGCACGGCGTTGCGTGTGGTAGCTTCATTGGATCGTGGCTCATTGGTGACATGTCTGCTGTTGTGTGCTCGACCAACATCCATCGTGGTCCAGATAACAGGGAATGAGACGAGTGAGCAAAGACCAGGAATAGTGACGATGAGAAAGAAGCAGAAACAGGTGAAATAAACTGAGGGGTGAAAGATGGAAAGACTGACAAGTTGTATACTTGAAGGGAAAAATCAGTATCACAGATTAATGATGATCAACCATTTTACTCTAATAGCATTTATGATACAATCTTAAGGATTGTGGGTGGTAGGATGAATTGACCAGATTAAAGAGTTTCTCACGAATCTAGCTGATACCTTAGCTTATGGGTGGCATAGGGCGTTCCCATGAAGCTTATGGCTGGCACAGAGCGTTACCGTAAATAACCTCAATATACAACGATCTACGTGCATCTTCAGTTACCTCATCTACCAAAGAAATGTAGACCAGCAAATGCACACATCTGTGGGCAGAGGCAAACGTGGCCACGTATGATAGCGTAAAGGGCTAGGTTTGTCAAGGGCTACCATGGGCGTGGATGACAAAGGGAGAGGGCGACGATTGGTGTGGGTGGGTGTACAGCACAGAGGATAATGCCTGTGGGTAAATAATGTTGGGGGAGGATGGAGAGAAGCTTGGGTCAGGTTGGGCATAGTTGTGAGTTGTGGGTAAACACAGGAAGGTGGACATGCTTGTGGGTAGACACAGGAAGGAGGGACATGGTTGTGGGAGGACAGATGTGAGGTGGGCATCACTGTAGATGAACCCAGGTCAGTGTGGGTACAAATACGTGCAGATATAGGAGAAAATGGGTGAGGTTGAGGGTGAAGTATGGATGCGTGACGCGACCATAGTAGGGATAGGGTATTAGTAAAGGGTAGGTATAGATAAGGGCAGGAATAAGGGCACGGTTGAGGGCGGGAATGAGAGAAAGTAGGCATAGTATGGGTAGGCATGGATGTGCCTAGACATGAGTGTAGTAGACATGGGCGTAAGCAGGCATAGGTGTGGGTAATCATGGGTGAGTAAAGGCATGGTTGAAGGCAGGCGAGGGGTAACAACGGGTATGTATGACGGTGGACCTGAATGAGGGCGGGGTCGGACGAGGTCGGGCATAAGTGAGGGTGGTAAAAGGTGAGGCAGAGCATTGGTAAGGGCTGGCAGTGGCGGAGGTGGGAACAGGTAAGGGCGAGCACGGGTGAGGGGCAGAGGTAAAGACGAACACGTAAGGCGAGGGCAGGCACGAGTGAGGGAGGAGGAGGAGGAGGAGGAGGAGTAGGTGTGGTGGTCAGCGTGGGCAGGTGACACTCGACCTAGCTCGGTCACGGCGCCAGCCACGGCGGAATGCACAGACCTGGTCAGTTGACAGTTAGTGTCCCACAGACACTACTGTTCTAACGTTTCACATCATCCACCAACACCGTAGCCTCACACACAACCACTTAAACTTCCCGAATAAAGTGGCCCGTATTTCTCCCCCCCCGTTTTCGGGTATACGACACACATACTTGGCAAATATATGGGGATGGTATGTAAAGTAATTCCATAAATGCATGCGGTGTCTTACCTGGCGAGGGTGAGATGTGCGCCATGCAGGATCAGTGGCAGCAACCACCAAAACACCTCGTTTCCCCACTAAACCATCACTGACACCACTGAACTAGCACGCCGATCATACACCTGGACACTAATGAACTATTTTCTCTCTTCCTATATTCACCATAGATGGCATTCAACTCGAGAACACTGCCAGAAGGCGGGCAAAGGGCGGGCTGGTACGGGCCCATGTGAACACAACCACACCAACAAGTGCACTACCCACCTCCAAGCCTCCTTCAAGACGCTACAAAGATGAGGCGAGGGTATGAAACCAGTTGCCACCTACCTTTTCGAACGTTTGATTAAATAATTATAACAATCTGTCTTTAAGCTCCAGCCAAAGGATCTCTTCTTGTAAGACTTCTACGTCCACGTCCTGGGTGGACTAGATCACCAGGAACCAGCGAGTGACAAACAGGTAGTAAAAGGAGTGGTGTGTGTATGTGGGAGTATGGGAGCGGTAAGATGGTGTTCTCAAGGCGGGTGGCTGGCTGCTCGCAACGATGCGCTGTGCCCACTCCACAAACAATGGCTTGCTTCACACATTACCGCTTGCTCCTTCACCTTCATATGAGGTTGTTTCCTCAAGTAGGTAACAAGCACGGTGAATGAGCAGTCCTAAAGGGAAATACATATTGTAACCCGTATATAACAGTGGTAGTCACTGGTAAATGCCGAAACTATTCAACTTAAAATCCGCAGGAAATCAAACTGGCTTGTCTCTTTTTTATATATATTCTTCTTTATCTCTCGGTGGTGTTCGTGTATGAAAAAATAATACGGCATGAAAGGACAATCAATGTAGAGAGAAGTGACCTATTAGAATATTGGCAAGAGAGGGAAAGTGTGGTTGGGGGGGAGGATGTTCTTGTTCGTTGAAGGGCGAATTGAGTGAGTGAGTGAGACGGCGGGCGAGTCTCGGAAGGGAAATAACAGGTACCAGGGTGGCGGATCCCGGCGCAAGCCCCGACGACGGTCTGAAGCGTGGCGCTCACCCGCGCTATTATGACTGAAGCATACTGGTCGCTGCTGTGGCGGGGGCATGAGTGCAACTGCTCGCGGTTGGTGGAGTAAGTCGGGGACTGTCATGACTGGAATGCGCGCTGGGTTCCTGGCGGGCGGGGGCATGACACAGTTTTTGTAGTGGTGTGCCTTACTACTATGTTAGGGTGTTGTCGTCCGAGCAATATATGGACTGTTGTGATGGGAAGCTGCCTCATGGGTGCTTGTCGCTTGAAACATGGTGGAGGTTGTCACTGGATGAGCATTGTGGAGGCTGGTACCGTTGGAGCATGTTGGAGATTGCCCGTAACGGAGCAATTACTTGTTTGCTGTGAACTATGTTCGCGAGGATAAAAAAGGCCGGGAACCTGACGAAGAAGTGGACTCATTCTCTCACACCCGAGACCAAAGCTCCTCTATCCATAACCGGGCACTAGATACCTTCCAGTGGTTTCCCCCCCTGACCGCCTCATATACCCTGGTTCAGTCGACCGACAACCAGCTCGTCGACCCCAGGGGCAACCCAACATCAACTGGAACAAACATACATTAACCACAAGACACACAAGCCATATCCAGACATTATGAATCCTTTCATCGCTACGAAAAGAGGGAGAATTCGCTCATCATCTAAGTGGAAGAGGGTAATAAGGATGCCAAAGTGTGGTGGGCTGACTCGCAGCCATCACCGAGAAGCAGCGTAGACACAACAGGCAACCGGACAGATGGTTGTTGGCGGAATGGTAAGGGCGGAATTAAAACAGTAGATTTGTATTCATAGTACCATTGAGCCTGTACTGTATGCATGGAACTCCCGGCCTCTGAGTGTGAGAGTCATCTGAATCATGCATTTGCAACTGTACACAGGACAAGCTGAGAACGGAGGCATAATTCTAAGTTAAAAAGAAAAAGATGAGCGAGAGATAAACTATTCACGTGTGTTTATCATAGGGTATTAAACAACTTGGAAAAAATATAATTTACCCAGGTGCACACACACACACACACACACACACACACACACAAACACACACACACACACACACACACACACACACACACACACACACACACCAGCCGGGGAAGTTCTTTCGCGTTAGTATTGGAGCGGTCAGTAATAACAGGGCAGTGAACCAAGCAGCATTACACTGGCTGTCAAATCTCCCTCCCTTGCCCAAGCTACTGTCTTTTCTCTCAGCTTCGCATACACTTCTCGGTTGCTGGTATTCAGTCCACAGACACAAACTCTCTTCACATTACGCATAACAACAGATAACATACAACTCACACTCCTCTTTATTCATGCATAACCTTAAAAATTCTTGCGTTGAACACTACGCGCTAGACTCGCCTAATGGCAAAATCTCAGCATAGATAAAGAATGTTCAAGAGAAAGCGTCTTATGAGTTTAGGTAGAACTATCGCACCATACCATACAGATAGGTGATTATATTAAGGTAATCTAACAACAACAACAACAACAACACACACACACATACACATACACACACACACACACATACACACCACACTTGGCCACTCCATACGAGCATTTCTGTTGCTTAAGTAATAAGGAAGTGGACACGCCTGGTAACATTCAGAGCCCGCCGCGCACCACACAATACCCCCCCATACACCTCATTAGTCGACCATGAATATTGCACCTCACACCCGCTCGGGCGTCGTCTCCTACCAGCCAGATGATACGAGAACAGCGTAGAACCAGGCTGTACAGCCATAACCTCGGATGACTGCTCTAATGTTATACGACCATACGCAGTTGTGCTGAGAGTGAGAAATAACTTACTATTTCCCTGGGTACTATTCACAGTCACCCCCACATCTCAAGAACATGCATAGTAGATACTATCCCGGCATGAAAACGTTAATATCTTAAGCAGTTGAGCTAAAGGTGAGAAATAACTTACTATTTTCAAGGGTGCTCTCCACAGTCACCCCCTTATCTTAAGAACACGTGACGAAGATACAGTCCCAACATGAAAACGTTAATATCTTCAGTTCCTTTGGGTTGGAATACGGAATAGTTTCAATCCACATAATCTCAGGAACAAGGCCTCCATAGTTCTTGCAGCGTAAGAGAACCTACATTGTCCCTGCGCTTTGTCTTCTCAACTAACATACTAACTCACGCATGCCTCCGCCATGTCGGCAATATGATGGCTGAAGAGCGCTGACGCCTGCGCAATAAACGGGACGAAAGGCTTTTGAGTTCGCTCTCTCGCTGATGGACAGGTTGACGACGAACCACTTCTACACACGTGTGCAATACTACCTACTGGGGCGAATGAACCCCCTGTGGCCAAGAAAAAAAAACACTTCTGACAAGAGAATTATTACAGCATTTCTACAACACCTCTAACTTTCGAGAAGCAGATATCGTAATGCTGATTATGTGGGATTTTCCAGCATAGTGTAGGATATGGTTACACCCAACATGTTTATGTTAACACGAGGTTAAATTGTGGTGTATGGAAACAGAACTTAGGGAAATGAGTGACATTTAAGAGATGTAGAGAAAAATACAGTTTTAGCACCCCTGAGTTCAAATAGGTTACTGCTTCGCCATTCTGAGATGTTCCATAGGTCCAAATTAAGTGAGGAAATATATTCCGTACGAGAGAAAGAGAACAAGAACAAGGAGAAGGGAATAAAAATTGAGAATCATAAGCATAATAGTGAACAGTTTCAGAAATTGAAGAGATATTATCTTATGGAGAGAAGAGAGTAGGTGATAAGTCAGGACACAGCAGGACACCACTGATGATAGGATGATAGAGGAGATGCGCAAGAGGTTGAAGACGGGAAGTGAAACAGCGGTGGGGTAGGTCTGGAAAGTGTTTATGGAATCATGGGGTATTAGCCAGATGCCTGATGACTAGAGAGGGTGGCAGTACTCGTTCCTCTGTATATAAAGGAAGGAAAGTTAACGAGAGCGTAAGGATTACGGAAGAAGAATTTTCCTTAGCATGGTTCCCGAAGTGTGTGGTTGCATAACGATTGACACTGTTTAAAGGAGGAGTGAGCCCTTTGTTAGTGAGGAGTATGGCGGGTCTAGGAAGGGAGGAGGGTGTGTAGTTGGGATTTTTGCACTTAAAGTAGTGGATAATGTTAGAATTAAGATAAAAGGCGTCTGCACCATGTGTGGATTTGGGAAATGCATATGATACTGTTATTAGGAAGGAACTTTTGACTCAGTAGGTTGTACATGGAAGGCTTTCAAAGGTTATGAGATCTTGTTGGTGGAAGAATTGAACGTGTGTGACTCAGTGGAGGAAGGAATGTGTAGTCTGAAGTAAATATGAGAGTGCGGCAGAGGTGCACGATGGGACCGTGGTTATGTAACGATTTTATAGACGGGGCACTGGGTGAAATGACAGCGAGGTAAGGTGATTGTGGAGTGATACTTAACCGTGGATCAAAAGAATGGAAGTTGCCATACTCGTCTGCAGATGATACTGTGTTACTAGTTGGGTGAAAATGGTGGACCTCGTCAATGATCTATGTACGCAGAGGACACTGAAAGTGAGCGCGAAATCCATGAGAAAAGATGACTTCGGTAAGGGAAAAGAAGCCAATGTTTTCTCTTAATATTCGTCACACTGATGTGTGGTTGACTCCAGTCTCCATTGAGTCATCTCGCTCATTTGCCTGTACATGTCTCTAAGTGTTGCTGTATATCATCAGTAGTTTCTGGGAACACATTATCAACACGCCTTTCTAAGCAGCCCTTACTGGTGTCTCGGAGTAAGCCAATATCTTTCACCATATCCTAGTAATGTTGTTAATGCTGCGGCAGCATGTACGCGAGAGAATGGGGCATCTTCTCACTAATGCACTGTGCATTCTCCTCAGTGACTATCCTTCAAAGTACCAATCGTGGATAAAGTTGTACTCCTCGATGCATTAAAAACGAAACAAACTTGAAGTATATTGAAAACCAAATTACTAAGAAAATTTTGGCTTAACCAAATGTCTTTTTGCTACGGTCCACAACAGCAATCTAGACACACATGGCTCCCCACTAAGACGTGGTATTTAGAGAAGCAGGTCCACTAACACGTTATCTATGAAAGGAATCGAGTGTCATATATAGCCATCAGGCCCACAAGGAGTACTTAGACTCCTATGTGATCGCGTCCATTATGAAGCGGATGGTGAGGAACAACACGGATCAGGTAGGATGAAACCTGTGTCTGGTTGAACACCATCAGACACAAATGAATATGTAAATGGTACTAGGTCTTGCCACCGTGTTAGCAAACGTAACTGGTTAAAGTTTCGTTCTAGATATTGCCTGCGTGAAGAAACTTAAGCTAAGTAAGATTACACGTATGAAAACCTGAGTGGAACTAATCCCTCCCTCATTATCCCCGATGACGAATGAGTCTGAGTTGTAGAATTTCCGTAGATGAGAACACAAAACTTGCTGTGTAAAATGTGGTCCATAAAAGTGTTGGGAAATAAACTTATGCATTATTTCTTTTAATGTCGTCAGAGAGGTGTCTACCCCGAGTACAAGGAACGACATTATCTTGGTTCACTGATAAGCCTGTGTCAAACAGACATTCAAAAACATTTGTATTGGTGAAGATTTGATTGTCGCTTTCCATAATTTATTTTCCAGAGTATAACGAGTTCGGCAGACATAGGAAAGTGAGCGTGTAGGAGAGGCGGGAGGAAGTGAGAGATGATTAGTTTAGTTAGTCCACTAAAGTTTCGGGTCACTATAGAGTACATGCACGTTCTCTGTGAGCCAAGAAGAAGGGGAGACTCTTGACAACAGTTGATGTTTCAAGTCCGATGATGATGATCATACTTTTGGAATTCTGAACAATGATTCCTCTTCAGATAATCTTTACTAAACATATCATTTGATAAAGAATACTTGCGTTTTCTTCTATGAGAGTCAATTGTTACCGAATAAATAGCGACTAGCGTTAGACATGTTATCAAGACTCTTCATGACAGAGAAAATTTCCGTAACAGTAAGCAGAAAACCAATTATCTACTGCTACAAGTAGTCAAAAAAAAAAATGAACCCTTTTAATACCAGGTAAGAATACCAGACTCTTTTTGGATTTCTTTGATGTACAAATGCAATGATCACAGACACACGTACACAACGACGGATCTTGTCAAAATTCAAGGAACGTCACAGTTACTCAAGTGTAACTGAACGTTTACTCTCTGATCACGAGGGGTATAAACAAAGAATAGCAATGCCATCGTAAACTGGTTAATAAAAAGTGATACAAACACATCATTCATTCAGAGGGTAAGATGAACTCCCGAGCGAAGAGTAAGGTAAAGCAACCAGTTCATTGTAGAAAGTATAGACAAAAGACATTCGTTAATCAGGACACATAACTGATTCGGATTCCTAACCTAAAAAGTCATGATAATGGCCACAAGTCTGCACCTCACGAGGTTTAACGATGACCTAGTCGTTCTTATGACCCGACGTTTGACCTAAACACGAGAACTCAATAGTGGCATCCGATCACCCGAACAGAGATGACTTTGAAACTCAGTACCTATGATATGTATAGACAAAATGAAAATATAACACCTCAGAAAGGGTTTTAGGTCATAATTCTCTATTTAAACGCATTCTATAGATTCTGAACCGTTACGTTAGTACGCCTAATGACTCATGCATCTATGCATACGTGTCAGTATGCTCAGTGAAGTTTCTTTATTGTGTTGTAACCGTCGCAAACAGGTTTAGTACTATAAAAGAACTTGCTTCACGCGAGTGGCACAGCCTCCTGAGCAACTTTACACGTTCTCTCGAATGATGAGGCTCTTTGTCCTCCACAAAAAGTGACATGCATGCATGACACCGTCTTTGACAAACACGCATGACAGATCAGCGTCCGCTGCTAAACGAGTTCACATCTTTTTTTTTTTTCACTTTTTTTTGATGACAAGTGACAGACTGGAAAATGACACCTCTCACAGGAAGGTCAAGGGGAAGAGCACCGGGTTATTGGAAAACAACCTCCATAACCCGAGTGTTATAACCCTTAGTCTATACCAGAACGTCAAGAGGGATTCATCCTTCAAATACATCACAGTGCTGGTCTTGATGCGTCGACGTCGTTGAGGAATTTATACTGAATTCGATGGTGAACCAAAGCGGTATGAAGACTTTAGATGAAAATCTGAGCTGTCAAAAGCCAAACTTTGAGACAGGAAGAACAAGTTGGTAACTCGTTCAACAAAGACTTGAGATGTTTTTTTCTGCCCAGGAGATGCCAAAGGTCAACAAATGCTCCAACTATATCTAAGTCCCGTTTTCCCACTTTTCCCTTCCCACAGCTCCAGTTTCCTCACGATTGTCTTTAACGTGTCAGCAGACTCGGGTATAGTGGCATCTCGTTGTTGCAAGAACTTGTTTAAGGTTAGTGGTGGTCAGTTCAGGTGCCTACATCGTGGGTTTGCAAGACATCACTAGGATTGATGTAGATCCATTAAGAGCCACATACAAAACGACATTGTATATGCGATTTTCGAATGATCCTTAAAACCAGAGAGCGATAAAGAAAAATTCTTTTTGGTTGGTAGATGTAACTTGGCGGTGAAGGTCTTAATGACACAGCCAGTTGAGAGGCTTAAAGCCCAAACAACCAACTTGCCAATCAACTCCCAGGTAGACGCATGGGTTAACCCTGTGGCGCATACCACTGGTACCCTTTTCTCCCGCGCCACATCAAACCGCCAGAACTGACCACTGTTCATCTGATTAATGCAAAAAAAGAACATCAGGTGAAAAGACTTTGGGTAAATACTTGCGTGGATCAAATGGTGAAAATAAATATAAAAAACTCATAACCTTTCCAACTGAAAACTATATAAAACTATATAAAACTATCAATCCAAGAGAAAAGAAACAAATACATATATATATATATATATGTAAAGAGTACAAAACTGTTATTACATAAGTCAGACAATTCGCAATAACCAGAAACAGGGAAGAAAAAAAATTCCGTCACAGTAACCCAAAATCAGTATAGATGACACCAAACCAGTCAGTGTTCTGTTGCAACATCACTAGCAACACGCTCACTGCTGCCACACTGGACTTGATGAAACATGATCGTATGCATACCAGTCATGGCTTCCCTCCTCCCTCAACACTTCCCATTCATGAGTGGTTGCGGTCACCGTTGCCACGTTGTATGCTAGCACCTCGGCACAGCTCAACTCTGCAGTTTCACAACATCGTCTTGGAGTAAATTTCCAATTAGGTTTATGTTATACCTAAAGTTGAGAGGGTCGGTATTCCTCAAGTCAACAACGCAGCTTGGGGTCAGTCAGTCACCCCTGCCGTGGGAAGAGAGTGGCACAGTCCTGCATAAAGATGATTCATCCTGGATCAGGGAGAGCATCAACAGCACACACATTGGTAGGCTAAACCTCTTCTGCACTTTCCGAATACTGGTCGGCATTGAACCTTCCTTCACACACTCCCTGTATTTGTGTCAGCTCTCCCACCACCACCAGTTAAGTCGGCTCAACCCCCCCCCCCTCTCCCGAAACTACA
>JAUUDZ010173930.1:0-18270 GCA_032361705.1 Panulirus versicolor | reverse complement strand
CCACTTCTGAAACCACACTGCTCTTCCCCAATCTGATGCTCTGTACATGCCTTCACCCTCTCAATCAATACCCTCCCGTATAATTTCCCAGGAATACTCAACAAACTTAAACCTGCTTATATCTACATTCACTCTCAACTTTCTCCTTTGACACATTTTTCTAAGCTTAATCTCCAACTTATGCAGTTTCTCATTCAAATGAGCCATCAGTGCTGCATCATTGGCAAACAACAGCTGACTCACTTCCCAGGCCCTCTCATCCACAACAGAATGCATACTCACCCCTTACAACTCCACCACAAACTTCCTTAGCCTTTCATCCACTGCCTGGTAGTCACTCATCATTTCTCATCTTCATATGTCTGTGGATCATCTTGTTGGAAAATGTTGTTTGCAAGGAATAGATCTCTCTCAGCACAGACATCCACGAGATAACTTCCATTGTCATTTACTCCAGGCTTTCCCCATTTATCAACTATCTCACTAATTTCATCACATCCCACCTTCGTATTCATATCACCCATTACAATAACTTTTTGTCTTTATCAAGCCCATTTATACAGTTATTTAAATTTTTCTAGAAACTCATTTCATTTCATTCTTGCTGCACACAAACACAATCTTCATTTTCACAGGCATGCAAACACATACCCATGGACACTTCACAGCTCCACTCTTTCCTTTCACCCACATCATTTTTGATCCATTCCATTCATGCTCTGTAACACCGTCCCATACTCTTAGTGATAGCACAATTGCACATCCGTCTTTCATTCTTCCCTTGTAATTTTCCTCCATTGCTGTCCATACCACTCCTCCTTCCACATCCTCGCACATCTTGCTTTCATCATTTCCATTTTCAGTCCATACACCCAGCCCAAGGGTATAGGTTTTCCCAATCCCTAGCACATCCAAACAATAAATTTTGAATTTTTCCACAAAGTCCCTCCTTTTACCTTACCAGCACTCCATTAACATTTTGAGCCATAGTCCTCAATATATTGTCCCTTTTACTCTCCAGTGGGTTCTTAGGACTCCAGTGCTGCTTCTTAACCTTTAGTGTGTCACCCTTGACTGGCCACTGGTGGAGGGCAACTCCAGCATAATGTTTCCCAGAGGCACTGAGGTTCTTAGATTGTCAAAAAAATAAATTTCAGTACACTAAAAGTTTCGTCATTTTCAAAAATTAATACCCTTATGGCTTTTGGCAGTGCCTTCCCTTCCATTCTATCCCTAAGGGTGTTCTGATAAGGTCACCAAGAAAGGGCAGGATGAGGCTTGGATATTCCAGAAAACTAGAGTATCCCCTTAAGGCACTGAATTCTAAATTTTCACAATCCTTGAGCTCTCTGTTGTAAAAGCAGCACTTCCTAAGCTCATAAGGTATGATGCAGCCACTGCACAAAATGACAGTGCTAGACATATTACACTTGTGATGCAGAAGGACAGTCTGGACTGAGAAACCAAAACACAGTAAAATTCATTAATAATGAACACTATGACAATAGGTAAAACATGTACAAGAATATAAAGTTAAGGTTGTAGTAGGCTCAACTGACTACAGACAGTTTAGGTGGTCATATAGCAGTAAGGCCTATATAGTTAAAACATTAAGAAAATGCCTGAGAAATAAAAACAAGTGATCATGGTTTGCAAAAGGTGACATAGGTTTCACATGATGGTTGAGGAACAGTAGATATATATCAAGAGATGGTGAAATCAACACACTGAAAACAGAACATCATAAAAAGTTTTGGAGCATAAAAATGAATGGGGCAGAGCCATGTAGGGAGCCAGGGAGCAAGGTAAGGTAGGGATCTCTTATGCTATATTTTTTGTATATTGGTGCAGGCACCAATTTAATGAAAAAGAGGATTATATCATCCCTGGGGAGGGGTCAACTGGACCTAAATCATCCCTAGTTCAATGGACTCCCACTCCTGTGAACAAGATGAACCCTACTAATGGAAGACTAGAGTTTGAATAAGATGAATATCATGGAGACTGAGATATGCAAATACCCTTTGAGAGTTAGATAGATTGTTTGTATTTTCTTTAAAATACTGAAGGTGGAAAATGTGGTTCATCATAACCAGCATTGATGAGTTATTTGAATCTGTTGACATGAAAACATATTACAAGTCTCAGTACAATAACTCATAGGTTGTGGGCCCTTTGAATGATTCTTATTATATTCAGTACAGCATCAGAAGAGTGGAGAGAATGACGATTATATGTATTTGATTTGGCAAATAAAGATTGGAAATGGAGTTGTTCAATGATATTGTTATGCATAGAGATTGGAAACAAAAAGGATATGACCAGATATGTTTGAGCAGTTATGATAGGAGAAGTGAATAGATACTAAGGCTGAGGTGAGAGGGAAGAACATGTATGTGTAATATAGGTTTTGTTTTAGAGAAGTTTGCAAGAATGTATATTGAGGGTGCTTAGAATATCTGCAATAGCCAACTCGCTGCAATGTGAAAAATGCCAATGTAGATATAGATACACTGATTTAGGTTGATTGCTTCTGAATTTTTATGCTTGTATTTGCCAGGTCCCATGATAGGGAGTACTAGCATGTTTTTAGATTCATGTTGATCATATGACACTAGCTGAAGTGGAAATTGTTAGGCTTACATTTGCATCCCTTACCCAAGCTATAAACAAGGTTCCAATGCTGGATGAGAGCAATCAATACATACAAAACCATAATTCAGGTATTAACAAAAATTGAAAAATGTATTTCAAACATAAGATACCTTACAATAATTGAGAGAATTAGCATCTGATATAGTATCCAATGACTTAAAAATCAAAAACCATTCATAGCATATTAGTGGCTGATGATTTTGCTTTTCTTAGCCAAAACCAGAAACTGAGTGTTGAGCATGAGCAGCTGAAAGCAGAGCACAACAAACTTAAAGTTGAGGAGGCAGAGAAGAGTGCTCGACTTCATGAACTTATGTAAGTAGCTTAAGATTTATTAGATTTGCTATTTAGTTGGCTGCTTTTTATAAAAAAGAAAATCATTACTTTTTTTCTAAAATGCTATTTTTTTTGTCTTTTGTTTCTTTATACTTGTACTGGAAGTTGGTTAAGGATTGCACTGAATTTATAGGTTTTTGTATGTTACTCACAAAATTTATTGGATTTTATTTGATCATTTTCTAGAGGAAATTCTGTATTTAGTTACTTTAAATAGGAGCATTAAAACATTATTTACTGTCATAGAATTGCTTATCACTTCTCTATGATTCAGTACTCCATTTGAATGAGTTTTGTATCAACTGCAAAACTATATGATAATTAGCCACAAAGAATAATGTTTTGATAGTAGCATGATAGTATGAGGGAAGGACTTGACAGTGATCTCACAATATGTTACAGACCAGACACAGCATTCTTCATTGGAACTTGATTATTTCAGCACTTTCATTTGCAGACTGTACCAGCTTTATGCATGGCCTTTGCACAAATTGCAATATTGTTTATTATTTTCTCCATGGAGGTCAACTTATATTTAGCTTCCAGTGAATATGAATTTGGGATAAGAAGTAAGTTAAAGAGAAATATTTGACATTCTCATCTTTTGCAGTATTGAGTTCAGATAGACTACATCATTGTATTATGTCATGAAAAGTATTGGAAACTTGATACAGTTGGACCTTCATTGTAGATTAGGAGAGGGAGACAAACCATACATACCAAAAAATTTTAAATATGCGAAGACAAGTAAGCAGGAGAGCATAAAATGAACATGTACAGTGAATATAGAGCTTATAACAGCAAGTATTGCATCACTTCTGCATTGGAAAATAGCACATTTGCTAATTAAACTTCACTTAGCATTGCTGTCACAGCTACTAAGAAAGTTGATATTTGTATATTCAACATGAGCATGGTCTCACTTAAGCCACCACCATCATCCATCTCGTGGATAGGTAGGTATTACATTGCAAATACCAAGTTTAGTAGAGTTACGTTTATATAATCTGTCTACATCCATTTGCATTTTCCCACATTTAGAACAAGGTGAGATATGCAAAATCTTCCCCAGCTATTTTAGCTTCCAACCATTCCACATCACTCATTATTCTGTCAGCTACAATGCTGAGAATTTTTTCAAAGAATGATGCATATTCATTTAGGTAATCATTTATTTGCAGTCAAGAATAAGAATGAGTGAAAAGAATGAGCATTGCATCAGCATGTATGCTTAAAAAGGAAGAATAGAGATAGGAAGGAGGAGAAGGCAAAACAGAGATAGAAGTAGGGAAACACTGTGAAAGAAGGAGAGATATAGTTTGATAATAGTGGTGACAGGCTATGGCACCTGTGAAAATTGTAATGATGAACTTGGAAAAGTCTTGGACCATCTTAATGAGAACATTAAATGAGTGTCATTCAGTATGTAGGTGTTTTGGGACTATGGATATCTAGACTGGAGATTTTGGACATGTATTTGAAGAACACTCAGGTTTAAGATTGTGTATGAGACTCCCAGCTAGTCTTAAAAGTGAAAGTTAGAAAAGAAAAGAACTGTTAGTGTGAGAAAAGTGTCTTCTCTTATGTTACAGCTACCATAGCTGACAGAGATCAACAGTGTACAGTCTTAACCATTCATGATGTATGAACAATAAAGCCTGTGCAATTGAATCAGGCTGTACCCATTGATATGTACAACAGGATCAGGGTATATCGCTTGATCAATACAATAGGGTCAGGGAATATTCCTTGATATGTACAATGGGATCACTGCTGCATCACAGCCTTGAGTGCCTAAGCTTTACTAGGCCGCTGGCAGAGGACAACTCTGGTGCAGTGTTTTCAGAGGTTCCCACCCAGTGTTCCTACCAACTACTTATACCTAATGTGTGTACTTCATATTCCTACTTAATATTCCAACCTATGACTTCTACCTAATACTTCCTTCTAATTTTTCTATCCTCTACACCTGCCTAAAGGTTTTACTTAATACTTTTGTCTAATGTTCCTACCTACTACCTCGGAGTATTGCTCCTACCGTTTTGCCCTAAATTTCACCAAGGGAAAACCTGGAGTATAAGAATGAGTTATGTGAGTTAAGTGTTGTCAAGTGTTAAGTTTGACAAGGAGAGATTGCATGTTTGTGGACAGAATACCAGCAACCCATGTGTGGCTGAGGCAGAAAGAAAAGGCAGCTACCTGGGTCAAAGGAATGCAACTTGACAACCACTGAATGCTGGCTCATTATGCCATTATGTCACTAACTTTCTTGATATGCAGATACCAGTAGCAAACCTCCCTGGTTGGTGGCTTTCTACCAACTAATACCTACTGGTTAAGAATTAGAAAGCGTTAAAAAATGTGAATCCAAGGAAGAAACTGTTTGTTGGGTGACATGAATTAAAGACAGAGTAAAGAAAATGCCAATGTTGGCCATTGGGACTCGTATGAAAATGATAACACTAGAGATCATACAGAGTGTGCACCTGCAGGTAAGAGTAATATGGACCAATATTTTCACCTCAAGGATGCTTGTACATCCATCAGGTACTTGAGTTGCAGTGAAGATAGAGTAGGCAAGAGAGTGAGTGAAGTGATTTTAGTAAGGTATTGATAAATAGTTTTCATAATTTGATGTGTATGAGAGAGTTAGATGGGAGTCTGTCATGAGTGGTAATAGTAAAATGAAGATTAGTCTTTTATCTTAAATGGTACAAGGTAGATGAATTGAATAGAAAGGGTAACAGTTGCTGTCAGGTGCAGTATGTTTCTCTCCATGTTTCAATCATTCTTTGGGATTTGCTGAAAAGTAGCTTTGTATTGAGTTTCATCATCAATTATTGAATTATAATGAATTTTTGGTAAAATATGATTATGGTCAAATCAGAATTTGCCGCCAATAGTATTTTGAGTATGAAGGAAAGCATTATGTTGTCAGATTTAAAAAAACTGTAGTTGAAATATGGCCAAGTAATGACCAGAAATTTTTTTCTATTGACCTCTGACTGATAACGAATGTCCATAGATTATGATATTGTTAATTTTGATATGTATCATTCATTGTCATAATTATCATCACACTCTGTCATATTCATCATCATGTTCACTGCCACAAAATTCCACTTCCAATGACTACCACTCACCATTATACTCTCAATCACTTTCGATGTTAGGCTAATTCGAGACTCCATCATCTAAGGTCAACTGGACAATTTCGTCCAGGTACCCAGCACACTGCATATGATACTGATTTCTAAGGCCTGAATAAAGCACATAGCTGACGCAGTGGAGGATGTTTGTAAGTCCAGGAAGTACTAGCAACATTCTTAAGGAAAGATCGAGAAGGATTCTGGAGCAATATCACCGGCTTGTTCATTATTTCAGGAGTAAAGCTAAAAACATTTCTTTTTTATCAGTATTCCCCAGGATTGGTGCTAGGAAATAAATCTTAATGAATGTTGAATTCACTTTTGTTCCCAAAAGAAAATGAAATTTGTACATTTGTGGCAAACCTTTTACATGTGGACTGTTTTGTTTATGATTTGAGTTGGTGGAAAAGAATGATTATAATGCAAATTAGCATCTCAAAAAAATTAATCACTTTAAATTAAAATAGAATACACAGTTTTGGAGGGGCAAAAATATACAGAAAAGATATTTGTGTCGGTAAAAGTACACTAGACTAAGATGGAAGATTGTTTGTGGCAAAGGATAAAGTTTCAAAGAGATGGAAAGAGTGCTTTAAAGAATAAACTGAAGATGATGGTGAAAGGTATATGCTGATGGTACAACAAGATCAGAAAAAACAAGCCAGGGGAGTAGGTAAATGGGAGTAGAAGACTTTAAAAAGCTGATATTGCACATAAAAGTGGAAAAGTTGAATCATAAATGGAGTTCTGCATGAGATGGTGCTGTTGATCAAATATAGAAAGTGTTTATGAATGGACAAATGGTCATACATATGATGACTGGATGAAGGCAGTAATTGTTCTTTTGATGATTGAAGCAAAAAAAAAAAGAATTGCAGAGGAATGAGCACTCTGAGAAAAGTTGACAGACTCTATGATGGGAGTGTGAATAATGTGTGATGTAAGGAATGGGGAACCACTTGTATGTCGAGAATATGGATTTAGGAAAGGAAGAGGGTGTAGTCCATATTGTGCATTTGAGGAGGTAGTTGAGAAAGTTCCAGAGATAAAGGAGATATTGTACTTGTGGACCATTTGTGGATTTCAAATAGTTGTTGGTAATATAATAGGAAAGCTCTTTGGAAACTCTGTTAAGAGCTAACGACTGAAGTAATTCTTAATTGATAGTAAACTTTGGCATGAGTAAGTGGTTTGAACCATGTGTAGGATTGCATCTATCCAATAAAATGGATGAGAGTGAGATGGATATGATTGTGTTGTACTACTAGACTATAGAAAAACAAAACTGGAAAATTACCACCGTTTTCTCATGCAGATGATACTATAATGTTAATTGAATTGAAGAAAAACTGGATATAATAATTGGTAGCTGTGAGCATATGTGCGTGGGAAATGGATGCTGAAAGTAGAACTTGTGAGTGGACCCTTCGGTTGAACATTTAACTAGACCTTGTGGAACCTGTGACTGGACCCACCAGTAGAAACTTTAACTGGGCCTACCAGTAGAGCCTGTAACTGGCACAACCAGTAGAACCTGTGACTGGACCCACTGGTTGAACCTGTAACTGGACTCATTGGTGGAACCTATGACCAAACCCACCAGGTGAACCAGGGACCAGATCACAATCAATGCTGTCGCCCTACAGTGCATCCTAAAAGTACATAATACAAGTTTCCTCAGTGGACTAACTTTTGTCTGGCAGTCAGTCCTATCCATGGGTTCACAAAGCAATGAGTCCATCAAATGGTCCGCTAACGAAAGGCAGCCAACGAGTAGTTGACTAAATCTATCTATGGTTACAAAAAGTGTAACCTGTCCCATCAATGGGTCATCACCCTCACAACTCACTGTTGTGTGGAACTTTCAATGTATTCATTCTGTTAAGCCTATTGCTGGCTCCATCTCTCAGTTTTGCAGTAACTCGCATGACAGTTGGTTCCACTCATGTGTTATTTTGTGTGCAATAATAACACCATGTGGTTTCTCTCTGAATGGAGTTTCAGACCTCTATGGAGGTCTTTCAGTACTTTTGTGCTGGTGCTTTATTCCCAACTTGGAATTGTGAAAGCAAAGGGTCTTTCATAGCTCCCATCAACTTGGAATTGTGAAAGCAAAGGGTCTTTCATAGCTCCCATTTTTACCTTCCACAAGGATTACTTTCTTGACTATTTCATTGTTCTTAAATGAAGACTCCTTTGCCTGCAACTTACCAGTGCTGGGCTTGTGAGGTCCTATCCTACAAAATCAGCTTAAATGTTGTGGATCTTCATTTCTACAGAGCAGCGCATGCTTCTCGCTTGACTTTAAGGAGATTCATATTTTCAGTAGTGTTCAGTGCGTTCCTTGTTGGTGCCACTTGCTATAGAACTCCACCTTGAAGGATTGTTTTTCTGATTCTGCAGAAGTTTTGATAATGGAAGATTTCAGTTATAAAGGAATAAGATGGGAGAATTTAGATTTTCAGTGAGATTGTGTTATGAAGATATGAGATCTTAGTGTATGCAGGAAAATTTTACATATCCTCATATCACTGAGCATACTAGAATTGGAGGAATTAACACACCATTGATACTAGATCAGTCTTTACATAGCCATAAGTTGATCATTGTTATCAAAGGTTCTGTGAAACATACATTGAATGAGTTAGAACATGGATAACTGTAACTGCAAGTCAAGAGGGAAAGTTAGGAGAGAGAGAGAGAGAGAGAGAGAGAGAGAGAGAGAGAGAGAGAGAGAGAGAGAGAGAATTCTAGTAAAAGGTGGTCAAAAAGCAAAAGAACTTAGGGATATACTGTAAATGACATATAGGTGGCACTTCAACCAGCCAGCATTTGCAAGGAGTAAGAGAGCAGAGAATGTGTACATAACATCAGGAAGGAGGAGCAGAGAAACTTTGAAAAAAATATTGTAGACAAGGCAGATTGTCCACTACCTTTCCATGAATTCATCAGGAGTATATTGTTTGTTAAAGAGCAGATAATCAGGTTATGGGATTCAGGGGAAAATCTGTAAAGAATGTTATGAAAATGTATTAGAAACTGAGTGACATTCTCACAAGTGTTTTCACAGTGGCAGACACCATCGCTTCAACATCAGTGAGTTGGAACAAGGAGTGCTTGAAATCATTGAAATCTTTAGAAAAGACATAAGCAGATGGCTTGAGGGATTTCATCCTGATAAAGTCTCTACATATTAGATGAAGTTTATAGATACACTTGACAGGCCTTTTTATCGGTGGAAGAGTGTGGCATCAGTGGAATGAAAGATGGCAATTGTTATGCCTGTCTTTAAGACAGGGAAATGTGAAATTATGCTGAGCCACAAACCTCTCTCCCAGCTGCAATTCGTCTTTAAAACATTAGTAAAGATAATCAGAATGAAAGTAGATAACTGCTTACAAAGAAGGAGCTATCTAAGTGAGAGACAGTACAGAGGTCATATGTAAATATCCTAGACTATATGTGAGCCTTGTTTCATATGAAAGAGAAAGATGGGCATTTTGTTTGTGAGTGGACTGCCAGAAAGTAGTTGACACTACCGCATAGGAGTCTTGTAAAGAAGTTGGATCTTTAAGCAGGAATGAGGGGAAGAATCCCCCTGATGAACAGATAATTACCTGGTGAAGAAACTAAAGGACACATGTAAGGGGACACTTCTTGGAAAGGTTTAGGGTTACCATTGGCATACCATAGGGCTCGATTGTGGTACCATTACTCTTCTTAATCTATGTATGTGACTCACCAGGACTGGATCCATATCTAAATATATGATGCCAAGGTCATTAGGAGAGAAAAAAAATCAAGGTTTCATCAGCTTGTTTACAAGGTAACCTAAACAAACTCAAAAGTTGGCTTGATGGTTGATGATATTGAACCCAAATAAATGCAAAATAATGAGGATGGGACAGGAAAAGAAGGCCTTGATATAGATATTATCTTGCAGAAAATAGGCTGCAGGAATCATTGTATTTATTTTAAACAGAAGCCTTGAATTTGCCCACCTTGGAAAATTAAGGGGTGACCTAACCTTCAAGTCTTAAACAATTTTTGTTGATAGCAGCAAACATAGCTTTGAAAGATGTAAAAATAGAGCAATCATAAATCATATTAAGAAATTAAGACAAGGATTGTTAAAAAAAAAAGTATCAAAGTAGTGTAGGAATGGAATAAGCTAAGTCATGGACCTCTGAATACTGACAGAATGCAGAAATGTGAAATGTTGTGTGATGAAGTTCAAGAGGTGAGTCTCAACACTTGTAGAACTCCCTCGCAAATAGTTATTCACAAATAGATAAAACACATGCACACACACACTAGAAGCCTTAGATTTGCCCACCTTGGTAAAGAGAAGTGAGGGGTGACCTGATCACAACCTTTTTTCAAAACAAATTGATGGGACAGACAGTGAACAGGTCTTTGAGAGATGTAGAGTTTGATCAACCAGAAGGCAGAGCATAGAATTGAGCAAGAAGCATGTCAAAAGACATGTCAAGACATAGTTTCACTGTATGAGAATGGTGGATAAATGGAGTAAAATGAATAATGATATGGTTGATGCAAACAGCATACAGAAATTTTAAAAGTTGAATGATAGTAGAGAATGTTTAAAAGATAGGGCACACAAGTGTTAAACTCCCCCCCTGTACAGCACAAGTAGGTAATTATACTCACACATACACAACTGGCATAGTTTAGGGGTGTGTGATGTTGTGCTTACCTGTACGTATACAAGGTTAAGAGACAGGGTAACACGAGTAAAACTCTCTCCCCATAACACACACACACACACACTTTTTTCACTGATTCATCAGGAGTAAATTTTCAGTTAAAGAGAAACTAGAAAGGCTCAGCAAATTAGAAAGAAGAGTTGTCAGGGATGATATAAAGACATGCAACAAGTTCAAGAGTGTTGCACCTTGGAAAATACTAACCTAAACATTAGTAAGGGGGAATGGGTTGGGAGTCTTGGAAAGTATTGAATTATGTGGAAGAGACATAAACAGAATACTAAAGGAGTCTTGAGAATTAAGGCTCATGGTCTCATTGAAATTTCTTCATATGTGCTGAAGATGTGTACAGATATCTTGATAAGCTACAAGAATTATAATTCATGATGTCATTCGAGAAAGATGAAGTGCCCTGATATGTGCTTGATGATATTCAGTCCAAGTAAATACATGATAATGAGCAAGAAGGCCTCAATGTGAATAATACCTTGAAGAAAATAAGCTGTAGTAATCTGCATTTGAGAGTAATTTTGATGTAGGAATGATTCCTAACTTGTCACCTGAGTCCCACATTAGGAAAATGGGAAAAGAAACAAACTTTGTTGATATATGTATTAGAACAGTTGTTAAGTATTTGGATAATTGATTATTAGGCAAGCTGTTCACATCATACATAAGCCCAAAACAATAATAAACATTGTCCACAAAAAAACATTATCCAACCTTCATATATTTTCAAAGGCAAACTAGGCCAACGTTTATTGTGAATACAAGCATATGATGCTTTTAGGATAAAATCATCATACATCTGGTCACTGAAACTATAGTTTCTAATGGTTTAAAAACCAGTAACTTGCCCTTTTGCCTCAGGCTGTCCTCAGGGAAGGATGTTCTTTCTACTCCTCATGGCTGCCACTGCATTTTGGAAATTTTCTCTTCTTAGTTTATACTTTTCTAAGAAGGAGAGTGCCTGAATTCTCACCTAAAAACAAGAAAATGTGGGTACAAGTGAGATTTGTAGCCATGCTCAGCACACACAACACATGCCTGACAGCTTCTTTCTGGCTGCCACTTCATTTTGGAAATTTTCTTTTCTGGTTACTGTATTTCTTCCACCTGTGCTTTAAGATGGTTAGCTTATATTTTACTAAGAAGGAGAAAGCCCGAATTCTCACTTGAAAGCAAGAAAATGTGGATACAAGTGAGATTCCTAAGCACACTCGGCACACAGAACACATGACCTTACGGCTTCTTCCTGCAACACCTCATCAGTGCCTTGCCCCATTCAGAAAATCAGACTCTGTGGATCCAAAACATGGACCTAGAATAATACTTCAGGAACCTTGCTGATTCCATACCCAAACATCTGCAGATGGTAGTCAAGGCCAAGGGAGAGATGGCAAAGTACTAAAATATAAGTGTGACATTACCTTTGAAAATATATGGGGATGTGGATAACGTTTAATGCAGGCACAGTGCTTTTCAGGGATTGTCAGTACAATTAAAGAAGCACAAATAGCTATAAAGACCATCCAGATGAGAGCAATAAAGTTTGTACCATAACTGTAGAGACAGTGCAGATGAAAGCAAAAAAGTTGGTACCTACAGTAAAAGAACTTACATTACAGGGAAAGGTTAGAGGCCTTAAATTTGTCCTCCGTAGAAGAGAGAAAAGTAAGAGATGACCTGATCACAGTCTTTGAATTTGAAACCAATATTTTGCATGGAACAGTTCTTCAAAAGAGGCAAGGATAGCACAACCAGTGGCCATAATATGAAATTAAACAAGATGCTTGTTAGAAAGGATGTAGAGAAAGACTTTTTAAGTATAAGGGTTGATAAACAGTGTGAAATGGATGATAAAACAGATGTAGACAGCAAACAAAAGTTTAAGTTGTTGGATGATAGAGGAATGTCAAGATGGGTCTCTGCAAGTATAGAACTCCCTCCCTGTCCAGCATAGATATGCAATTAGAAATTGGTAATTAGACACAAATGCACACATGCATGAGTTTGATACCACTGACCAGGAGGGTTAGTGATGATGACATAGTGAGCCATCTCTACATTGGCTGTTGGGTTCATTTCCCTTGCTTAGGTTGGTATTTTTATTCTCTTTCTCATCCATGTGGGTTGTTGGCATGCAGTCATGAAACACACACTGTGTCACACATAACACCTGACAATATGTAACTCGCCTAACTCTATTCCTAACTCAGTTTTCATGTTGTGCCCACTGTGTTAAACCTGCATCATAGCTAAATTTCCCATTAGGTAAATGAATTTCATGAGATAGGGCTCCACAAGTGCAAAACTTTCCCCTTCCTGTACTAGTAAGTAATTGCTGTGAGCCAGATCACATCCAACCAAGTTTTTCATCTCTTTGGAGCTGGTTGATACCTGGGTACCTGACATAACCTAAGAGTGTGTTTATCTATGTATGTATGCAAGGTTGAGTCATGGTACATATACAAAGTTAAGAAGCAGGGCAATATAAGTGTAAAAGTTTCTTCCCAAAATATGCCAGTAGTATTCTTCTACACACACACACACACACACACACACACACACACACACACACACACACACACACATATATACATATGAGCATCCATTGTGTTCAAGTGGTTAGCTTTGTGACCCACCAATCTAGTAGGCCTTGGTTTTAGTCCCAGACAGGGCAGACGGTTGACGGTGGACCCAGCCATTTATTCTATCCTACGGAGACAGATGATCAATGAGTACTTGGGGTGTGTGTATGCAGAAGGTGAAGAAATGATATTTATCAAATGTTAAGTGATGGGGCAACACATGTGTAAAACCCTATCCTATTAAGACAAAATATAATCACACTCTCGCACACAAATACATATATTTCTTACTTCCTGCACCAGAAATCCCATCCATCTTTATGAAACTCCCACAGCATGCAGGAAATAGGCCATGTTTACTGGGTAGGATGATGGGTCATAGAGTGTAGGAATGTTTGTGTGTATCTTTGTAGGGAGAGTGTGGGTCATTTGAGCAGTAAGTATTCAGTGTCTTCATTGTGGTTATTGCATTGTGAACATGAAGTGTCCTGGGATGTGCTGAATCAGTGTGTGTGTAGTAATGCAGGGATGGATGCTGAAAATGGGTTGGTGATTGGGAATAATTGGCTTGAAAAGAGCACACATGGGAGAATAAGAAATTGTTTTGGAAGGGAGCTACTAGTGTGAGAAAACAAATAAACAAATGGATTGTCAGTGAAGGGGGCAAATGGAAAATTGGTGAAGAGGAGATAGAGTGAGTACCTTGAAGGATTGCTGAGTGTGTTTGATGATATATTGGCAGATGTATGGTTTTAGGTCGGGGAGGTACACAAAATGAACAAGTCATTGCAAGTGGTTTGTTGAAGACAGAAGAGATGATAAAAATCTTGCATAAGATGATGAAATGTGGCAAAGCATCTGGAGTGAATGGTATAGCAGTTAGGTTTTTAAGGAAAGGGGTGACTGTGTTGTTAACTAGTTATGATTTTCAATATATGTATGGATCATGGTGAGATACCTTAGGATTGCTGGGACACAAGTATAGATAGTGTCACTCTATAAAGGCTTGGGGAACAAAGGTGAATATTTGAATTACTGAGGTATAAGTTTGTTGAGTGTACCTGGTAAGGTGTATGGAAGAATAATGATTGAGAGGGTGGTAGCATGTACAGAGCATTAGATTAGGGAGGAACAGTGTGGTTTCAGGATGTGTGGATAAGTTTTTTGCCATGAAGTATGTTTTTTGCCATGAAGTATTTACAGATGGAATGGTGAGTGTGATAAATGCAAGATCTTCAAGAGGGGGGCAGGTAAGCAGCCTGTTGGGGTAAGGGGGCTTTGGGATTTGTGTGAAAAATGCAAAAGCTTATGTCTGAATTTGGAAGATTGTGTGAAGGGAGAAATCTAAGAGTAAATATGAATAAAAGCAAGGTTTTTAAGTTTAGCAGTGCAAAGAGACAGATTAATTAGGATGTGATTTTGAATGGAGAGAGTGTGGAGGAATTAAAGTGCTTTCGATACCTGACAGTGGACATGACAGCTGATGGAACCATTGAAGCTGATGTGTCTTGAGATGAAATTTCTGGGAGTAATGAGGAATGAGTGGAAAGAAACACCAGTATCTGGGAGGACAAAAGTGATATTTGAAGATATAGTAGTCCCAACGGTGTTTTATGGATGTGAGGCATGAGCTATAGATGAGAATGTACAGAAGAGGATGAATGTGTTGGAAATTAGATATCTGAGAAAAATGTGTGTGATGTTAGGAGGGTTGATGAAGTAATTGTGCCAATCTCTTTCTTTATGTGAGAGTTATGTTCTGCTAAAACCTTGCACAAAGAGAAATCTAATAGAGTGAATCAGTGAAGATACAAAGAATAATGAAGTTTTAGTGCACCTTGTACTGCACAGATCCTCATGGAAGTGAATTGTTACAGCATGAAAACTAGAAGCAGAAGTAGGCTCCTCACAGAAAAGCAATATGTCATATAGTGATCCCACATAAAGTGAGGGTTAAGGGTAATGATTGGGTAAGAAAGAGTATGGTTTAGAGAGCTGAAATGGATGTGCTGAAATGGTTTCTACATGTAGAGAATGAGTATAGAGAGGTTGACAGAAAGGATATATGTGATAGACATGGAGGAGAAAAGGAGGATAGGGGCGACCAAGTTGGAGTGATGTGTTTTACAGGGGACAACATGCTGTCATTAGACTGAACCAGGGCATAAGAAACAGCCGGGGAAAACCACAGAAAGATCTATGGAGCTGTGGTTTTAGTGCATCACACATGCCAGGTGGAGAATGAATGTGAGCAAATGAGTTCTTGTCTTATGTTCCTGGTGCTAGCTCAGAAACTTGGGAAGGGTACATCAAGGGTGAAAGTTATGAGGGATCCTGTAATAATAAGAATCGATGTTTGTACTGTTGAAGAGAAGGGTGGTGTCCATAGTCCAGATATGATAGTGTGACTCATGTTTGTTTAGAGAGTATGATTTTAGATGGTCGTATGTCTGGTGGAATAGAGTTGTATACAAGGTTGTAGGGAGACTGTTGTTTATGTATGTCTGGCCATTTTGATGCAGAAGTTTTTTGTTAAGGTGGTGTTTGCTGGGGCTAGAGGGATCTTCGAGTCAGAATGGTTGGGAGTGAGCTCTTTCATTTTGAGTGCAGAGGTTGGTAGGTAATTATGAAAGTGGATCTAGTGGGAGAGGGCTGATGCGGTTCAGTGAAGTGAGTGGCCAATGCACTGGAGAGGAAGTATATTGAAAATTCCACTGCTTCATTGTGCAGGTGTTGAATGCTTGTTGTTGCTAAGCAGCCATTTATTGTTCCCATTGCTTCATTTTGGATGTCTTGTTTGCTCTGGATTGTGAGTTAGTGGCTGGTAGGCAGCCAACAACCAGGGAGGTATATTATCAGTACTACCCACCTGGGTATTGGGAGGGTTAGTGACATTTGCACAGTGAGGAAGCACTTTAGTGGTTGCCAGGCTGCACTCCTCTGACCCAGGCAGCTGTCTTTTCTTTCTGCCTCACTGTCATGTGGACTATTGGCATTCTGTCTACAGACATACAGTCTCTCCTTATCATATGTAACACTTGACAACACTTAGCTCACACACCTCATTCTTTGTAACTAGATTTTCCTGCTGTGAGCTTAATGCCCTAACCCTGCATTCTGGCAAAATAGCAGGAGTAGTAGATAGAAGTAGTCGGTAGGGACATTTAGGCAGGAGCATTAGGTAGAAACACTAGGCAGAAGTAGTAGGTAGGAGCATTATATAGTAGTAATCATTAGGAACATTAGGTAGGAGCCTCTGCAAACACTGCACTAGAGTTGCCCTCCGCCAGTGACCTGTTAAGGGTGAGGCACTAAAGGCTAAGAAGTAGCACTGGAGTTCTTCATTTAAGGAGACTCTCTTGCTGTGGCCACCCCTTTAAGGTAGTTCCAGTTGGAACAGGCATCAGAGAATGGTTTGGTTAAGAGAAGAGGTAGTGAAAGCTTTGCAAAAGATGAAATCTGGCAAGGTGGCAGGTTTGGATGGTATTGTAGTTGAATTCATTAAGAAAGGGGTTGACTGTGTTGTTAATTAGTTGATAAGGATATTCATTGTATGTATGGATCATGGTGAAGTGCCTGAGGATTGGCAGAATTCATGCATGATGCCATTGTACAAAGGCAAAGGGAATAAAGGTGAGTCTTCAAACTACAGAGGCATAAGTTTGTTGTTTATTTCTAGGAAATTGTATGGGAGGGTATTGATTGAAAGGGTAAATACATGTACAAAGCATCAGATTAAGGAGGAGCAGTATGGATTCAGAAGTGGTAGAGGATGTGTGGATCAGATGTTTGCTTTGAAGAGAATGTGAGAAGTACTTAGAAAAGCAGTTGGATTTATATGTGGTATTTATGGATCTAGAGATGACATATGATAAGGTTGATAGAGATGCTTTGAAGAAGGTCTTAAGAGTATATGGTGTGGAAAGTAAGTTCCTAGAAGCAGTGGAAAGGTTTTATCAAGGATGTAAGACATGTGTACGAGTAGGAAGAGGAGAGAGTGATTGGTTCCCAGTGAAGGTCGGACGACAGCAGGGATGTGCGATGTCCTCATGGTTGTTTAATTTGTTTATGGTTGGGGTAGTTTGGGAGGTAAATGCAAGAGTTCTGGAGAAGGGGGCATATATGCAGGCTGTTGGGGATGAGAGGGCCTAGGAAGTGAGTCATTTGATGTATACTGATGATACAGCACTGATGGCTGATTCAAGTAAGAAACTGCTGAAGTTGGTAACTGAGTTTGGAAAAGTGTGTGAAAGTTGAGAGTAAATGTGAGTAGGAGCAAGGTTATTAGTTTCAGCAGGGTTGAGGGACAAGTTAGTTGGGATGTAAGTTTGAATGGAGATACATTGGAAGAAGTGAAGTGTTTTAGGTATTTGGGAGTGGACTTAAAAGCAAATGGAACCATGGAAGCAGAAGTGAGCCACAGTGTGGGAAAGGGGGCGAAGGTTCTGGGAGCAATGAAGAATGTGTAGAAGGAGAGCATGTTATCTCAGAGAGCAAAAATGGGTATGTTTGAAGAAATAGTAGTTCCAACAATATTATATGGTTGCAAGGCATGGGCTATATATAGGTTTGAACGGGGAGGGTGGATGTGTTAGAAATGAAGTGTTTGATCGAGTAAGTAATGAAAGGGTAAGAGAGATGTGTAGAAATAAAAAGAGTGTAGTTGAGAGAGCAGAAGAGAATGTGTTGAAATGTTTTGGTCATAGGGAGAGAATGAGTGAGGAAAGAATGACAGAGAGGATATATGTGTCAGAGGTGGAGGGAACAAGAAGTGGGAGACCAAATTGGAGGTGGAAGGATGGAGTGAAAAAG
>JAUUDZ010173819.1:0-18273 GCA_032361705.1 Panulirus versicolor | reverse complement strand
CTCATTCTCTCCATGTGACCAAACCATTTCAATACACCCTCTTCTGCTCTTTCAACCACACTCTTTTTATTACCACATCCCTCTTACCCTTTCATTACTTACTCGATCCTCAAACATCTTATTTCCAACACATCCATCCTCCTCCGCACAACTCTATCTATATCCCATGCCTCACAACCATGTAACATTGTTGGAACCACAATTCCTTCAAACATACTATGTACTTTTAATATTGTTTCGTATTATTAGAAAATTTTGTTTTTGTTGTGCAGTCAAGGTTGAGAGATACCATTTATTATCTAGATACTGGTTATAACTTTTTTCTGATGTAATCACCTCTATCTCTTAAAGGTTTTTTCATATACTGCATGCATTTATATACTGATAACAGACAGGCTTGCTGCATGAGCAACATTCTTTAATCAAAGGACATCTCTCAGATATTTTAGTGGTTGGCTATTCTTTGCAAATCTGCCTGGCTGCATGCAAACATTCTGAATTTCACTTTTTGAAGTGAAGGTTAGCTAACAGACTATTGAGACAGTTTGTCTCAGAGAAGAGGCTAATTTTGTATCGGGCCCTAAGGAGACCTTGAGTTACTAAGTTATCTGTGTTACATAGTGAAAATATGGTAGGTGTGATATAGTTTTGCAGTAAGGTGAGAGCCAGAAACAAAACTTTAAAAGGAGTATATGGACAGGTTCATGATATTAGTCACCCATGTTATGCTCTTATGTAAGTGGCATCAGTATGAGCTGGCAATGGGGCTTAAAAATGAGAAGGTAGGAGTACACCTACAGCATTGGGACGGTTACCTACTTACAGTTGTATTATGTCCTTGGCTAGGTGTTTGTCCCTTGATTTGTAATTTTCTTGTTATGTATTCATGGCCAGCCAGATTGAGTTGGACTTCTCTGTTGGAGACATCAGCCAGATAGTTGGCATGAAAAAAAAGTTTGAATATAACTACTAAACCTTTGAAACAAGACCTTTTTTGTGTGCTCCAGTTATTCAGATGACATTACACTCCTCTGTTGGAATATGATTGCAATTTGCATTGAGGAGATTAGCTTTTAAACTAAGTGACAATCAAATGATGGTGTGATTTCTTCATCATTAGTTGTATTGTTGATTGCACATTCTTGCATTGTGTCGCATTAGTCATGTACAAGGTGAAACGACTTTTTATCATTTATTACACTTTGTTAGATATTGGCATGATTCATGAAAAAGTCTGAATTATATACTGTAACAAGTATGTAACGTATTCTTAACAGCCATGTATATCTTCCAGTTGCTCTTTGACCCCAGTGTCGGGTTGGTATGGAAATGTCTGTTGAAATAAACTGATAAAGGAAAAAAGGAAATGATACCTGGAATGACTTGTTTCTTTACAGATGTCTTACAGGATTTTTCTTTTAATGAAATTAGCATTAATGTAACATTAGGTGACTATTATAAGGTATATAGTTGGTGCAAAAGTAGAGTAATGTGGATGTAGTTGTTGAATTATTATGTATTAGAAAATGTCTAAAACATCTGAAGCTGTTATTTTGGAAAGTAAGATAAATTTAGATCAAAAGGAAGGGTACAGCATGACACTCTTTTACAATAGTATCATGACTAGTATTATATCGAGAACTGATAGATCATACATAGGGAAATTTCCAGAAATCATACTATACTGTATTTCAAATTTAGAGTGCTCATTATAAGCTAATTTGGCTGTTAGGAGGGCAAAGAGTGATGAATAACAGGTTAATTTATCTTTATTCCATGTTGAAGAAGGGTCTGGAGGTCTCCCTTATTTAAAGTCTTGGGTCACCGAGGATAATTAGAATGGCCCTTATCAGCACTTATTATGAGTTGTTTATTAGATTTTCGTCTAAATTAACTCCAAAGCATTTCCGTTTTCTGTAAAAGTAACTTAACAGGTATGAGTTGTAGCTGATAATGTATGATGGATGATTGTTTTATACAGAAAACTCTGAAACAATTTGAAAATAACTGATTATTGTAATGGAATAATGAAAAAAATACGTACGATACTTTATTTATGAAACTTTGGTTTTTTGCTAAGAATGCAAACTATTTAATATAGTATGATAGGTTGTATTGATTTGAATAGTATTTAAGCTAAAATGATCTTTTACAATTCTCATGAGGGAAGTAATATATACTGTATTGCAAAAGCAGAGTTGTTGTTATCCATTTTTTTAGGCTCGCCTGAGTACTGATTTGGTTAAAATATGTAGATTCCTCCTAACAAAATACAGTTATAAAGTATTATTTGTAATGTTGGTGGTTACATTCATTAAAGAATGATGTAATTAAGAGAATCTTGAGATATTACTTTTTGTCCTTTTAAAAGATATTAAACATATTAGAAATTAACCTGACACAGTATGTCATTATGATAATTTGAAGATTAAGTAGTGTTGATAAACACATCACTCTCAACCTGGAATAATGAAGATTCATGCACCAGTATATTTTGCAGTTGTAGTATAATATATATTCATCAGTTAATTATACCTGAGTTATTGTGATACATATTGAAATGTTAAGTGATGTGCAGTATACATACAGTGCTCATTCTTGTTAAATAGTCGAGGTGTATTAGAATTGGCATGATTTTTGAAGCTATTTTTTAAGCTTTTCAGGCAGTTTGCTGAAAAATCACAGTCATCTACTTGCACTCTTTACACTTTACACATCTTCCAGTTCTGGTATTTCAATGGTTAAGATCATAATTGATGCACTCTGAATGCTTTCACTCTAGTTTTCTTGCCTTATGAACATAAGCAGTCTTTTTCAGTGCTGTTTTCCATGATGCTAGTTATGTAGATACTTCTCAACATTGTTTGGAGTGGAAGAATGAAAAAGAAAAAGTTTTTGATGCCTTGTAAAACTCATTCTCACTTGTGTAATTCTTTTTGGACATTTCAGCCTATAATTCATCATTATTTGGCTTGGACCTTCTCTTAACGAACACTAGTATTGGTAAAGGAGCAACTAACGCGTTGCTCGCAAGTGAGTAATTCTGTTACCTGAAACCCCAGATGTCACTGCATGATGTGCATATTTTGATTTGTTAGGCGGCTTGCAGAATTTTGCACTTTTTGATTTCATGTTTATTTGCATGGTGTAATTGATTTCAAGCTTCGTGGTTTATTCTGCACGTGTTGTATCTCATTTTCTCTTTGTTTGAAGTTTGTTGCTGTTACATTGCAGTACATCCTTTGCTTTGTGTACAGTATGTCAGATATCAGAAATATATTGTCAGTCATTGCCAGCTACTGTAATGTATTAACCTGATATATTTAGTTTCAGGGGATATGAAAATCTGATAGATATATGTATACATAGAATAGGTGTATATGATCTTTATATATATATATATATATATATATATATATATATATATATATGATACCTAGTAGGGTTTAGATGATCTAATGAGTTATAGATTGAGTCCATGATATTAGGACCTTATGTATAGGGTTTGCTTATTGTGTGTAAAGATATATACTTATAAATATTTGGACATTTATCAACTTATTACATACATTACTTCATTTCCTTACATCCACCAAGATGGTCCAAACAATCTTCTGTCTCCAGATCTATATGACTCCAAACATTCCCTTGTTTTTTAGAACAGTTTTCAGTCAAGGAAAAGCTCTTTCATAAAACGTCAGTAATAGCCTCAAAGTCTTCATTTTTCTTCTTCTCTTAAACTCTTTAAGTCATCCATCATACATCCATCCTGTTCATTTTCTTACTATCTCAGCATTCCTTACTTTGCTTTTTTCAACAATTTCATATATTCAAAGACTCTTTTCTGACTGTTTCCCTGTAATCTGTTTCCATAATCCTCTTTTAGGAAACCCATCTTAAAATAGCTTGTACTCTCTGATTCTGTTATTGTAGACTAATTTACTCCCATAGGTGATAAGTTGAATCTTGACATATAACAAAGGTCACATCTACCTCCTCTTCTGTTTCTTTCATGTTCTTTGTCTGGGTTTCAGAGCTAATTTGCATTTAAAAACTCACTTAGGTATTTCAGTATTCACTCCTTAATCTTAGGTAAGTTAGCTCCTTAGATACATGCAATTCTACACCCTTTCTAGCCAAAAGCTGTCCAACCAAATCAGGCACCTTGTCTCCCCATTCTCAACACTTCCAACTAATGCTTGTTACCATACACTTCCAGATTTTTTCCCTTACTTTCAAATTTCTTCAAAAATCTTTCATTTCCACTTTGTTTCACCCATGAATATGTTATCTTCTAATAATAACTTTTTTTTTTTTTTTTTTAAATCCAATCCTTTTCCAGACACTACATATATTTCCTGCTAAAACCTATATTATTACTGTGCCTATGAAGATGTAAGAAAGACCTAGAAACGTAAAACACCTGTATAACCTCAGACATTATCAGAAAATAGTTAATGATCTATCCATTTACACAGTTGTATCTTACCCATGAAAATTAATCTTCAGTGCCTCAAATTACTTTCCCTACCATAGGTTTTTAACACGCCCACATGTACTTCCTGTCAGCTTATTCTTAAGCTCCCTCCTAGTCTATAAATGGTAAGCATCTTTTCATTCTCTTTCTAGTCATTTTCTATGATCTTGAGCCCTATCCAGGACTTACATAAAAAGGGTGTCTGGAGAATAATTTTTACTTGGAGGATAGCACCTTTACCATTGCTAGTGGCAGCATATTTGTTGTTTACTTTTAACACATTGTAAGCAAACCCTTGCTAATTGCAGTTTTCTAACAGATAATGTTACTTCACCTCATGTCATTATTACACAGGTGATGTTGAGGAATCATAGTCTTTTCTTTCATCAGGCTATAGTAGAGGACAAGTGTTTGGTAGCCTCCAGTTTTTACAATATGACTTAAAGAGTATAGTTACTTCTCTGCTTATTGGTATTATTCCTTCAGTTGCCTACACATGTGCTTAGTAATTGCAGATAATCATAGAATGATGTAATATTCCATTCAGTGTGCCAGACAATTGTGGTTTTTGCTTAAATGTTCTTCAGGGACAAAACATTGATCTCAGGTTAGTATATTAGTTGAGCTGAGTAACAAGTGAGCAAACCTAGTCTTGAGTTGAGTTATAACTGGCACCCAAACCCGTATGAAAGAAATCACTCTTGCTAATAGCAGCCAGAACTGCAGGTGAAAAATGCCTCAGTGGAGGTCGACTAGTTTTGTGATAGATTGAATTACAAAGCCAATTGATTATTGGTCATTTACAGAGGACATATCCTAAGTTGCCTTTCATAGTCTTTTGTCAAAACACTCAGCATTTTACTGGTCATTTCAGGTGTAGGAAATGAACAAGTTAGGCAAGCTGTGCTTGTGTGAAGGTACAGAGGATGCTTGATGAAGTCTGATGGATTTTTTAATCTTGTTAAACGGACCAGTCCGTATTGGTTGATTCTTTTTTATTGGCCTCCTGCAAGTCTCCCACAACTGAATGGGGTCACACCCATAGCTAGCATATCTTAACAGCCTCATTCCCTTTGTTCCATTTTGAGCATAGACCCCTAGCATAGCATGCTTCTGCTTTCTTGATTGCATATACTAGAGGCATAATCCACTGTACTAATATTGTACTAGTACATGTGTGAATTTTGAAGTGTGATTATTTCTTGCCAGTCTTGAGAACTAAGATCCGGCAGTAGTGAATTGACCCCCATGGCTGATACATCTTCCACCTTGCATCTGAAACAAGGGCAATGATTTGATGAGTCCTTTGCATGATTTAGTTGTACTGTATTAAGAAAAACAAAGGATCATAGAGTGAAGGATAGGACTTCAGTATGCTGGTGCTTGGGGGACATAGGATGTGAATCAGTTATTGTCTGCAGATGATATGGCTGTAGTGGCAAACTCCAGAGAGAGATTCCAGAAGCTGGTGACAAAGTTTAAGAATGTGAAAGGAGAAAGCTGAGAGGAAATGTGAATAAAAATAAGGTAATAAGCAGGAGGATGAAACAAGATGTTTTGAGTTTGAGTTAGAATGGGGAGGCTGAATTGGAATGCTTTTGTTACCTGAGGGGTTAAGTGAATCTTTGGGTGGAAGTTATGGCTAAGGTATAGGGTGCATTAAAGAGCATCTGGAAAGGGTGATCATTGTCTGGGCATAGATGATGTGTGTGAAGGTATAGTAGTCCTGGCTTTGTTGTATGTTGAAATGGTTTGACATAGGGAGAGGATGAGTGAAGAAAGACTTATAAAGATTAGAATCAGAAGTGGAGGGACCAAGGGGGAAGGGAAAGACTGAAAAATGGAAGGATGAAATTATTCAAGCATTAGGGTAACAAAGCCTGAACATTCAGGTGAGTGAAAGGCATACACTGGATTGAATGAAGAGATTGACATGGATTGATAGGTTGTCAGTATACTGAATCAGGGTATATGAACCATACATGGTAAATCATGGAATAATCTGTAGGCAGAATAGTAGAAAAATTTTTTGCAGTTTAAAAACTTTATTTGTTATCCATTAAAAAATGAGAGAAGTACATGTAAGATTAAAGGATATGTACAGAAAAGTGAGGTAACATTACTTACATAACTGAGTTTGGAAAACTATGTGAAAAGGAAAGTTGAGAGTAACTGAATAAGAGCAAGGTTATTGTTCAGTAGGGTTGAGTACTAGTTTGAATGGGGAAAAATTGAAGGAAGTGAAGTGTTTTAGATATCTGAGAGTGGACTTAGCAGTGGATGGAACCATCTAAGTGGAAGTGAGTCACAGGGTGGTTGAGGAGGGGGTGAAGGTTTTGGGAGCGATGAAGAACGTGTGGAAAGAGAGAATGTTATCTCAGAGAGCAAAAATGGATATGTTTGAAGGAACAGTAGTCCCAACAATGTTATATGGTTGCAAGGCATGGGCTGTAGATAGGGTTGTACAGAGGATAGTGGATGTGTTGGAAATGAAATGTTTAAAGACAATATATGATGTGAGGTGGTTTTATTGAGTAAGTAATGAAAGGGTAAGAGAGATGTGTGGAAATAAAGAGAGTGTGGTTGAGAGAGCAGAAGAGGGTGTGTTAAAATGGTTTGGACACATGGAGAGAATGAGTGAAGAAAGATTGACAGAGGATATATGCATTGGAGGTTGAGGGAACAAGAAGTGGGAGACCAAATTGGAGGTGGAAGGATGGAATGAAAAAGATTTTGAGCGATCAGGACCTGAACATACAGGAGGGTGAGAGGCATGCAAGGAATAGAGTGAATTGGAATGATGTGGTATACTAGGGTCAACGTACTGTCAGTGGACTGAACCAGGGCATGTGAAGCGTCTGGGGTAAACAATGGAAAGGTCTGTGGGGCCTGGTTGTGGATAGGGAGCTGTGATTTGGAGCTCATTGCACAAGATAGCTAGAGACTGAGTGTGAACGAATGTGGCCTTTTTTGTCAGTTTTCCTGGCAGTACCTTGCTAAAGCAGGTTTTGGCAACGCTGTTTCCTGTGGGGCGAGGTGGCGACAGGAATGGATGAAGGTAAGCAAGTATGAATATGCGCATGTGTATATATGTATATGTCTGTGTGTGTGTGTATATAGGTATGTATATATTGATATGTATATGTATGTTTATGTTTATGTTTATGTTTATGTACTTGTACATATTCATACTTGCTTGCCTTCATCCAGTGCTAAGAATGATTTGTAGAACCTAGTGATGAGAGTCAGTGGAGGGGCATGAAGAGGATGGAGGAAAACAGGTGGATGAGTTTTTGTTGCAAAATCAATAATGACTCTTCATACTTTTATGAAAGGAATACATGTAAATCTAAAGGATCTGTGAAAATGAGTGTGCTAACTTAACTTATATGGCCATGAGATACCCATAAAGGTGAGTGGTAATTTCTCTAATGGAGTTGGTGAAGGAGGGGATGATGGGTTTTGTAAGCCTCGTGATTTATATCTAATGAATGACACTTTAGTTATTTATGATCATAATTTACACAGATAAGCATACATTTTTACTCATGTATTAACAGATACATATATATATATATTTATTGATATATTTACACTTAGGAACTATTTCCAGAGAGTGATGTTCTCTGTAATAGGCACCTATCGTCAGGAGACTTATAGCAGCCATGCAAATGCCAAAATATTGGCAGTTTTAGAATAAGGCTGTGAAAACTGGCAGTCATGTGATGACTTTAGGCACCTGCTGTACAAGCTGTCATTTGACTACTCCTAGTGCTTGTTGTGCTGGTTGTCAGATGGTGACTCCAGATACCTGCTGTGATGAATTTTGGCATTTGGGGCTGATATCTGAAGAAGAGGGAATTAGAACCAACGCTTCAGTGTAGTGGCAGTTAGATCAAGGTTAAGATCAGATTAGGAGTTGATAAGTCAAATTGCTTAGTACTTCCCCATATGTAAAAGCAGTATTCCATAGAAGGATGAATAGCCCTTTGTATAGTTGGAGTGACTCTTCAAAGAAGAATCTTCAGTGTTTGAAGAAGAATTCCAGTATCTTAGTGGCAGATTTAGCTGTTTCTGTAATGTGAAATTTCCAAGATTGATTAGCAGTTTTGTTGTTACCAAATATGTTCATTATGAATCTTGGAATTACAGAGGTAGCAAAGGAGATGCTGATTAATCACCTTCATCAGAAACCTTACAGTTTCACTGGAGTGTGACACTGTCATATTCACTGCTCTGAAACATTGATAAACACTAACCAGCAGAGACATTATATATGCAGAACTACTGTATGGCCATGACTTGCAATTCAGTATACCACAGTATACCACATTATTCCAATTCACCCTATCTCATGCTTGCCTTTCACCCTTCTAAATGTTCAGTCCCTAGTTGCTCACAATCCTTTTCACCCCATCCTTCCATTTCCAATATGGTCTCCCTGTTCTCTTTGTTTCCTCCATTTCTGACAAACATATCCTCTATCTATGTCTATATCTCTGATGGCTGTTACCAAGTGGAACTCCCTCAAAGGTGTGGCCATGGCAATAGTCTCCATAACTAGTGAACTCCAGTGCCACTTCTTAACTTTTAGTGACACCCTTAACAGGCCACTGGCAGAGCGCAACTGTAGTGCAATGTTTGTAGAGGCTTCTCTCTAATGTTCCTACTGACTACTTCTACCTAATGCTCCTGCCTTATGTCCCTACCTAGTACTACTATTACTACTACCACTTAATGTTTCTACCCAATATTCTTACCTAAATGTTCTTACCTACTACTATCTCTTGCTTCTACCATTTTATCAACATTTGTCAACATTTTGCCTACATTTCCTCTCTCATTTTCTCCATATGTCCAAACCATTTCTGCACAACCTCTTCTGATCTCTCAACCACACTCTTTTTATTACCACACATTCCTCAGTCAAACCACCTCACACCATATATTGTCCACAAACATTTCATTTCCAACACATCCACCCTAATCCACACAGCCTTATCTATAGCCCATGCCTTGCATCCATATGATATTGTTGGGACTACTACTCCTTCAAACATACCCATTTATGTTTTACCGCATAATGATCCTTACCACTCATTCTTCAGTGCTCCCAAAACCTTTGCCCCCTCCCCACCCTCTAACTCACTTCTACTTTCATGGTTCCATTCGCTGTCATGTCCACTCCCAGATATCTAAAACACTTCACTTCCTCCAATTTTTCTCCATTTAAGGTCTCACCCCAACTAACCTGTCCCTCAATCCTGCTGGACCTAATAACCTTGCCTTTATTCATACTCACTGTCAACTTTCTCCTTTCTTACACTCTTCCAAACTCAGTTACCAACTTATGCAGTTTCTCACTCAAATCTGCCACCAGTATTGTATCATCAGCAAACAACTGACTCTTAAGTACTTATAGATATCTTTAATTATTCCTGGTAACACAACATAATCCCAAATTTCTGAAAGCTCACCAACATAGTGTCCATCTTGAAACACTCCAGTACACCCAACTCCTACTCAGCCAAACTCCAACCATGCTGGATTTCTTATGTGACACACAAAACATTCACTCCTCTCACCACAAACAATAACAGAAAAGGCCATAAAAACTAAACACCCCAGAACACGTACTGGGGTAAAAAGGTGACAGAAGAACTTTGTGTAATGTAGTGCTGCATGTTTGCTGTTGCTTCTTTGGTGTCAGGTTCCTGTGATGTGATTGTAAAGTCATCTGCATATGAAAGGACCTTCACATTATGATTTACAGGAGGTAGTCGGAGGTCATATAAGAGGAGATTGAAGAGGGATGGAGAAAGAACTGTTCCTTGGGAACTCCACTCTGGAGCTTAAGTATTTTAGAGGTGAAAGTTTATGAGTGATTCTGGCTTGGCAGCCAGCAGTGAAAGTTAGCCAGCCACCTTTTTCAGCATTGTGGAGGCTGGTGTTGTGCATCTTTTCAGTGAGGACATGTCAGGAGAATGTGTCAGATGCTTTGTTTTTGTCTATTGTCACTAATAATGTACTGAAGGGGAGTTGTGGTTGGTTGAACCATTTACAGTATGTCATATGAGGTGTTCGTGTAGTGCTTTGGTGGAGTGACTTGGTATGAAGACGTGATGTGTAGGTGAAGTTAGATATTTTGCTTGATTCTGTTGTGGATCACTTTTTCAAATTTTGTTTCTCAAGACAGAGTGATATAGGATAGTATGACAAAGTAGTTGGCTGGGTTGGAGAGTTTTAGGTTTGGTTCTATGTTGGGAAGTTTCCTGATATCATGGGCTTTGTTGTAAAGCCAGGATTGGTTGAAGATATTTGTAAGTGCTTAGATTGCAACTGGGCTAAATATTTCATGGGAAAGCATGATATGTTGTTAGGGCCTCGTGCAAGTGTTAAGGTTTTGATTCAGTTGCATGTGTCATTGGGAGTGAAGGGTGATAAGTGGCTGTTTCAAGGTTCCTTTACACAAATGCGCTCTCTCTCTCTCTCTCTCTCTCTCTCTCGAGGAAGAGCATACCCTCTTTGCTCCTTCTTCAGCTCCAACTTTTAGAAGCTGAAATACAAGGAGGGGAGGAACACAGGAGTGAAGAAGTGTGTGTCCCTTTGTACACCAATCATTGCTCCAACATTACAATCACTGTATCAAGATATCACAAGACCCATCATGCCCACAGTACAACTACTATGATAAGGACACAAAACACTTACCCCTCATTTGCACAAGACTTGCCTCACATGGACATACACATAACATCACCACATTTTATGACCACTGGTCCTAACTATGGGACATGACCAATATCCCAAGTTCTGCGTAGATCCCCAGAGGAGAAAGAAGGGAAACTTGGTGCAAGAAAGTATGGTCAGGTAAGTATGCATAGGTGAGTGGGCTTAGGTGTCAACGAGTATTATTGGGTTGTGTGTCTCTTGACAGGCATGTATTGGAAAGGTTGCTGGATGTGAATGTGATGAGATGGGCATCAGGTGGGATATCTGATCAGTTTCTCTTGTGGGTGACGTTTAACTTTGTTGTGGTTTTAGGAAAAAAGAGGAAATGATGTATGTGAAAGAAGTGGTGAATGTGAATGAGGTTGCAAAAGAGGCCTTGAGGTTGAGTGAAGAGCTACATCAAATGAGTAAATGATAAGGAGAATGGGAGAGGAATAAAAGGTATTTAGAGAAACATTGCTTACGTGTGTGGTTGAAGCGAGTGGCATATAAAAGGTCGGATGTAGGCGGATGGGAAAATGTAATGAGCTGTGGGTGAAGGAGGTTGAAGTGTTAGTGGAAAAGAGAAAAGAGAGGTGTATAAGTGTTTCCTGGAAAGAAGAAGTGTAAGTGACTGGGAAATGTGCAAGAGAAAGTGGTAGATCAAGAGAAATGTAAGGGAGTTGAAAAACAAGGCAAATGAGAAATGGGGGCAAGGGAGTATTAATGAACTTCACATACAATATGAAAATAGTTTAGAAGGAGATGATTAGTGTACAGAGAACAAGAGAACAAATGGGAACAAGAGGAAGGAAAGTACATTGGGAAGTGTTAAGAGAGAAAGAAAAGGTGAAAAAGAGATTGAGAGAATATTTGGAAGGATTGTTGAATGTTAGATGATAGGATGGCAAATGTAGTTTTTGGGATGAGATGGCATGAAGAGTGTGAGAGTTCTGGCAAATGGTTTGATGAAAAGGGATGGTGTAATGAAAGCCTTGCATAAGATGAAGTGTAGCAAAACAGTAGGGGTGGATGGGACTGCAGTTAAGTTTCTCAGGGAAGAAGATGACTGCGTTGTTGGTTTAATTCTTAGGTTATTCACCATTGAGGTGCATGAGAAGTGGTAGAATGCCTTTACAGTGCTATTATATAAGTCTAAGAGGAACAGAAGTGAATGATCAGATTTAAGAGATACAATTCTGTTGAGTACACTATACCTGGTAATGGGTATGGCAGAGTAATGATCTAGGTGGTAGTGACATGCACAGAGCATCTGATTGAGGAGGAGCGCTATGATTTTAAGAGAGCCAGAGGATGAGTGGACCAGGCCTATGCTTTGAAGAATTCATGTAAGAAATACCTTGAGAAAAATGGAATTGTATGTTATATTTTTGGATCTGGAAAAAGTGCATGAAAGGGTTGAGAGAGAGGCTTTGTGAAAGGTGCTACATATATGGTTTTTGTAAAGTGACTGCATGCAATAACAAGCTTTTGTCAGAAATATGAAGCATGTGTTTGAGCTGGAAGAGAGGAGGGTGAGTAGTTAGTTCATGCTGAAGTGGGTCTCTGTTAAGGATGTGTTGTGGAAGGGAGGGAAAGTGGTTCTCTAGGTGGGTCTGCATCAAAGATCAAGGATATGTGATGTCACTTTGGTTGTTTATCTGTTAATGGACAGACTGGTGATGAAGGTGACTGCAGGGGTCTTAGAGCAAGGGATGAGTCTGTAGTATCTTGGGTTAGGAGGAATGGGAGATAATTCATTTGCTGTTTGCAGGTGACATGTCTTTGGTTATAGAATCATGAAAGAAACTGCAGAAACTCATGACAGGGTTTGGGAGAGCATGTTAAAGGATAAACTTGAGAGTATTATGGGGACTGGAGACAGGATGTTTTGAGCGTAAGTTTGAATAGGGAGAATTTCGAGGAGGTGGAGTGCTTATACACAATAGCCAGTGGAACCTTGGAGGATGAAAATAGTCCCTGGGTAGGCAGAGATGGTCCTACCAGTGTTGTATGACTATGATCTAGGGCCCTGAATACAAAAGAAAGGAAGAGGGTGGATGTCTTAGAAATTAAATGCCTGAGGACACCAAGTGGTGTTAGGTGGGTTGATCATCTAAGGAATGGCACTGTAAGAAAAATATGTGATAGTAAGTGGAGTCTGATTGTGAGATCTGACTAGGGTGTACTGTAATGGTTCAGACATGTGGAGATGATGAATGGAGGAGGAGTAACTCAGAAGTGGAGGGAGATAGGGGAAGCGGAAGACCAAGGAGATGGAATGATGAAATAAAGGAGGCTTAATGGTATTAGGGCCAGACTATGTAGGAGGGAAAGAGATGAGCTTGGGATTGAAAGAATTGGATTGCTGTGGTATATGGGGGTCACTGTGCTTCAGTGGGCTGAACCAGGGCATATGAAGTGGTCAGGGTAAACTGTGCAATACTTTGTGGAGTTTGGCTGTGGAAGGTATGCTGAGGTTTCATTGCGTTGAATATAACAGGTACAGTGTGGATGTGTTGTTTTTATTGCCTTGAGTTACTGGGGCATGAATGTTTAGGAGGATGAGAGGCATCTATAGGATAAAGTGAATTACACTGATGTGGTGTTGGGGAGAGAGGATGTACTGCCAGTGGGCAGAATTAGGGAACAGTCTATGAGGCTTGACTGTGAATGGTGGATTTTGATTATGATGCATTAAACATGACATATAATGCAGCTTTAGAGAAATATAGGGCATGCTGCATTGATTGATTTAAAGAAAACAAATAGAACTGGAGTTTTGAAAGTGTTATCAGTGTGGCTAATACTTGGAAGGAGTTTCCATTAAATAATGCATGTGTGAAAATAAATCTTGTTATCAGCAGGTATTTTGAAATTAATGTGGGCATACACAAGGGCTCTGTCTTAATGTATGTGGATGGGGTAATATGAAAGATAAGAGTAAGAACAGGTGAACATAGGGTATGATTAATTCATGGTTGCAGAAAATTGTGCTTTCATCATGATTATGGATAGAATATTGTGTAGCATAGATATAGGATATGGTTGAATTATGGTGGATGATGCTGTTTTGGTAGCTGAATTAGAAAACAGCTTTAGTAGGCTGGCAGACTGTTTTTGTTTTGGTCACTGGCTGAAAACTCTTGAGAATGAGTATACTCAGTTCTTGTATATGAAAAGACCGGCAATCCCAGTGTAGTATACTTAGTCCTGGTATATGAAAAAATGGGTAATCCCAGTGCTTTATCAGTTTGAATGGAAAGAGAGAAATTTTGAATTTGTCATAAAATGTGGGAGTTATGGATAGGAAAATGTCCAACAGTGATGTTGAGAAAAACTCACATTGTCAAAATTGTGTCCTATAAAATGTAAAGAAAAAGAGTTGTAGGGTGCCTTAAGACCCTTCATGTATAGGAAGATGTTTATTATGGAGTGTTTGAGAACATGCTTTAAGTACTGATTCCGTTTGCTCTTTATGGTTGTGAAACATTGTCTCTAGTGTTGATGGGCCAAGAAATAAGAGTAGTTAAGTATAATAATAATAATATAAATGAAGAAAGAGCTAGTAGAGATAATTGAGAATGATTTGTGTTGCAGGTATATGGGAGTTAATTGTATGAATGATGGTATGTTAAGATGATATGGACTTACAGAACATATGATTAGTAATAGTTTGGTGGAGATTTAGTAAAGCAAAATTCAAACTGGTCGAAGAGGTCAGGTGCATAGGATAGAGTGAGTTTTGAAGGCTAGAGGATATATTGTTAAATTATAGAAGAGGAGAGTGTGCTAACTGCACAGTTGAGATGACTTGAAATTTGAAATGGGCATAGATTGTTGTACATATGAGAACAAAACATAACATACTATGGTAATATGATATGGTGTTACTGGACTCCTTCTGCTTGGTGTTGCAGCACAAGTGAAAAGTCACCATCAGTGAGTTGTGTCTTTGTAAATTCATCTCTCCTTTTATGGAGTACTGCTTTCTCATCTGGGATGATTCTAGCTCTACATCCTTACTTGACAGAGATCATTCGAAGGCAGACTGAGTTATAAACTCTCCCAGGCTAACTTCAAAACTTGACCTGCTTGCTCTATACTAGAATGTTGGTTCACTTTCCCTTCTCTATAGATATTACTTTGTTTTTTGATGGTTGCTTTTCTGCCCCTCCCGCTTGCTAGACCACACAATACTCGGTAAGCTGCTGCATCATTTGATTACTGTGTGGGTGTTGGCAACTCAAGGGTGGGTTGTTTTGATAACTGTTTCTTTCCATACACCTCTAAGTTTTAGATCTCTCTACTTCCTCTTGTTTTTCCCAATAACTACAACCTGGTACATTTTAAAAGACAGGTTTTTCACTTCCTTCAAAATTTATTGATACTTTCCCTTGCCTCTTCTTTTTCCCTTTCATAATCCATTGTATATTTCAATTAAGTTCTGGCTGTGACTGGAGGAGTCCATCATTTACATGCTATTGATTGTAAAACAGCCTTTGAATTGCAGGAGCCCCAGAAAAGGGGATATTGGGGTTATAAAAGTAAATTACATCTATGTATTGAACATGGTGATTGCTTATGAAGCACAAAAATTGTTGAAGTTTGATTCTCATCATTATGCCCAGTATGAGTTGAGGATATTTATGTTGTTTAGCATTTTTCATGTTTTATTTATTTTGAGCAAGTGGCTGTGTCATGAAAGTGACACAAGAAAAAATATCTTTAACATCTAAACCCAATTACAATTACAGAAGAGTGCTACAAAAATGCTGATACAGCATCACTTTTTTTTATAGTATGATGATCTCAGAATTGTAATCTGGCATTCTTTTACGCCCAAATGTTCGAAGAAATAATTCACAACCTGTGTACTTCTTCATAAACATAAAGTACAGTCAGTCACATGCACATATTAGTTGTTTGAAAATAAAAAATATATGCCCATAGCATTGGTTGTAGAGGTGGTGATACAAGTTAGGAAAGTAAAAACATGCTTGCAAAGTTTCATTTGTGAAACAGTAAATGCTAAGTAACACCACCATCACATCTTACATCACATCTTACATAATTGTTGCTCTCATCAGAAAATGTTAACACAGTCCACGCCCATGGATATCATCTGAAGATGATAATGGAATTATTGGTGTTTTGGATGGCATCATATCACCAATTTAAGTCACAGGAATTGTTGATCTGAGTAATTTGCTTGGATTATTTTAAAGAGGTTTGGTCTTGTGTTTGTTTCTGTTGTATAGTGAAATTCTTACCTCATGAACAGTGTGGGGATGATTGTTGTTATGTACAAGATAAAAATACTGAAACTGCAAATAATGTGAAGTAAAAGTTGGTGCTCAAATTTAGACTTAAATGACTATCTGACTGCTCCATTGCCAATCCATGGTACCAGTGGTAATCTGAGCAGATATTGTTGGAGCAAGTAGATCCATGAAATATCAGATGTAGTGTTATCAGAATATCATATATTTAGGTGCATGGAAGTCTGATTCATGTCAAGTATAGAATAAGTCCTTTATGTAAAATCTGGTGGGTAAAATATTTTTCTCCTTGTCCTCCTCTGGAACTATTGCATATCGTATGTTAACCCTCTTATTGGTAGTGTGCAATAACCACAGCTTGATTGTGCATTATTAGCATTTTCTAGGTAACATAAATTTGATAAAGAGCTTTTACTCATGGATAATGAAAGTAGTCACTGAAGAAAATTTTTCCTACATTAAGACAGTGTAATAGAAACTACCATAAAGTAGCAGACAGCTAAGACACTTAATGGATCTCTTTTTATAAATGGTAGAAGCACATGCTTTGTGTTTTATTTCTTTTTATTTAGATTTTTTAAACAACTTTCAGAAATAAGAAATTTCTTTGGCTGTTCAGGTAAAGTCTGAAATTGGCTAAAATAATGAGTGAAGATGTTAGCATGTTTCCATTTGCATGAATTATATATATTAAAACAACAACATTTTTTTCTTCAATTAACAGGTCTTGAGCGCGAATTTCTCAGTGAAAGTGGGGAGAAAAGCACAAGTAACCGTATCAAGAGCCCTCCAGCACCATCCCCATTAGTGCAGCAGATTTTAGGGGGTGGAATGACCAAAGCATCGTTGATGACCACTCCTCTTAATTCACTTATCCCAGAAGTACGGCAAGTTGTGGAACACTTACCTGACTTGGGCTTCATGCGTAGTAAAGTACTTATGTTCCCAATAAAAGGAGAACAGTGACAGATAGAGCAGAATACGTGAAGAATGTGATATATGAGAAAGTTTCACAAATGTGATGATAGCTGTCACTCATATTCTATTACTTCTTAGGGTGACTGTGTAATGTAGCAAAATTTATTTCACTTGAATCTTTTTGCATCATTTCACACCTTTCATTAGTGAATAGTAGGTAAAGAAAGTTTTAGCATCTAGTTACTAGAACTGAAGATATATAGTGTTGTACTCTGATATCAAAGTTCAAAGGTTCAGGAGCATGAAGCAGTTGAGGCTTTCCATATAAGAATATTGTAGAGTCATATTTTGCTCTGCTTTTTCTTTTCTTGCCCTTTAAATTTTGCAAGGCTGATGTTGAATTTTTTATTTTATTGAACTTTTATCAGACACTGCTTTAATCATTAAGAGAAGTCAAGAAAGCAACGTCAAGGTTCTATTCTCTATATATATTCCACTTTCTTTTTGTTCGTTTTTGGTTGATGACATTTGTATTTATGCGTATGTTTGTATGTGTGTGCCCAGATGCTCCCTACAAGTGGTAATGCCATGAGCAAGTAGTTACCTTTGATGCTGTATCTTTGTCATTAAACATTGGTAAGGGTCTTCCCACCACAAAGGAGCCTATATGGAGTGCAGCCTCGAATCTGTAGGTTGACCAAAAAAGGGGCCAATAGAGAGGAAATATATATATATATATATTTGTTGACTGGTTGACTGGTTGGTAGGGTTATTTAATGTATGTATGATTCATGGTGAGGTGCCTGAAGATTGGCGGAATGCTTGCATAGTGCCATTGTACAAAGGCAAAGGGGATAAGAGTGAGTGCTCAAATTACAGAGGTAT
>JAUUDZ010173818.1:11518-22079 GCA_032361705.1 Panulirus versicolor | reverse complement strand
CAGTCACAACCACAACCACAACCCAGTCACAACCACAACCACAACCCAGTCACAACCACAACCACAACCCTGTACAGTGCCCCACAAACGACCAAAACTAACAACGCCAAAGCCTCACTAAGAACAAAGTCACAACAAACAAACACACCTGGCATAGACAAACCACACACGAACATAGAAACCAAACCGCCAGGTAAACACACACACACACACACACTATGCCAGGGGGTCACTGACCCTTCAAAGGAACTCATTAACAAATCCATGAATCCTTAATCCTACATAGTAATGACAATAGGAACCTAACTAAGGAGACCCGACCGTGAATGCCGTACTGGAGACAGATGACGAGAGTCAGTCTGTGGAAGGGAGGGACCCAGAGGATGACATCATGCCTAACGTGTGTATACGTGGTGTGAGAGGGAACGTGAAGGAGGCAAACGACTAGTTTGGTCGTTTGCCAAACTGTCTTCAGGTGCACAGACACAGTGATACGTCTGGGAAGATATGAACGACTTCTCTACCGCCTCAGCCAGGATGGCTACAGCAGTCTGACCTACTCTCGCCCCAGGATGCCACATAAAGCTGCTGGGATGGGTGGAAAAGAATACAGAAAGAATGGTACCGGGAACTGAAGTGAATACATAATGAAGAGTGATAAGGAAGCCCCCCGAGCTGCATCCCTTCGAACAGAGGATTTGATAATAACTAATAATTTCCCAAAGGAACGCAGTGATGTTAACGTACAATGGTTCTTGACTGTATCATTCAAGTCAGAAGAAACTCCGCACCCTGGTGGACGCGACAGGAAGCAAAAATTTTTTCAGCAACACAGCAGCTGCGCGCGTATGGAACAAGATGAGGGGAAGAGGGAACAAATGCGAGGAGCAATGAACACTTCAGAAGTCTTTTGAGCGAAGCTTGAAAACGAAAGGCGAGGACACCCCGCCCTCGCCCCATTTGATAACCTCCTCCCCAAGTGTACAAAAGAGGTAACCACACACGGAAGCAACCAGCCACCGATAGACAAGCATGTGTACTATCAACCGGTCAAATCCGGTTTGAATTAGAGCATACAGAACACTAAAGTTGACTTAGTTGGGTCAAGTTACATCATATGAAAAAGAAAACTACCCAACTGTTCCCTGCGTGTCATAGAAGTCGGTAGAAGGGGTGGTGAAGGAAGAGGGTTGGGTATCTTCCCCTCTTCTATTATCACTTTCTGAAAGCAGGATCAGAAGAAGGAGCAAAGCGAGGACTTTAAACTCAAAGGCTCACTCCCTGATATGCCACGTTAATTATACATGCACCAGTTCGTAGTCGATATTAAGTATATTTGATAATACACAAATAAATATTTCTGCTCTTGAATATCTACTTTAACGCCTGTTTTCATGGGTAACCTTGTAGGATCACCTTACTGCCAGCACGCAACGCTAAATGCCATCACATAGACATCATTAATGAACAGAGGAAACCACAGCGAGCGACGTGTGGCTGGAGAACACAGGTGTGATCGCCCGAGGCGCCTGGCTGGTAGTACCTCCATTCAAGCATATGTATACAGGTCGATCTCTCGCCTGTGCCACATACATGGCGAGTGTATGTATGGCTTTACAGTCATCCCCAACACCTGATGGAGGTGTTAAGGATTTCCGGTCGGTGGGTGTAGCTTGACGATGACAGCAGCAATGACCCAGTGGGTCGAAAGACCAACCAACCAACCAACCAACCAACCAACCAGCTTGGGGATGAAGTAGGAGATGGTTTGCAGGCCAGCGGGGATGAATGGGTTGCTAGGCCGTAGGTACCGGTGAGAACCAGAGGGCCAGCCTCCACCTGAACCCCCCTGGCATGATTACCATACTCTCTCTTTTAATGACTTACCCTCACCTTACAAGGGAGTGAAGTGAATGGCACAAATACCAGAAGCATCGTTTACCTTTATGATCATCCTTGTAATATGTGCACGATGAGGTGACGTGGTTAGAGACACATTGGACGAAATAATTTCTGGGCGACGAGTTTCTGGCAACATGGTCCTCCCATATATGAACAAGATCAGAGGAGAGAAGGAACTATCTATGGGTCACGGCGCACCGCTGACGGCTTGTTCCCCCCAGCCAACCATGTTGTCCATCATGGTCTCCAAACTGCTGCTGCTATTCCTGGCCGCCCATTTGGCCATCACTGCCGCCAGCCCTGAGCAATTTGAGAGCGCCTGGCCCTGCCCTGAACCCGAGGACATCCATCCCTGTGTCTGCGTCGAGAGAAACGCTCATATCGACTTAGACTGTTCGGACGTGATGGATGACGACGAACTGCAAAACTCTCTCCAAGCGTACTTCCCTTTCCATAGATTCCGCAACTTCACGATAAAGGGAAATGGCCCAGACGAACTGGTGCCTGTCACTAAGCTTGACAAAAGTATGTTTGGTGTCCTGTCCTTTATGATGGTCGAAATCGTCTACACAAACATAACAGACATTGCTGCTGATACTTTCGAAAATTCACTGTCCAGGTTAGAGTCTCTAACCATGACAGACAACTTCATCAGTTTGTTCCCGTTCGACATGTTGATAGACTGTCCTCATCTATCTAAACTTTTCCTCGAGAACAACAATATTATCCACATGTCAAACATTTACTCCGACAGTTTAAAGCACCTTCAGGTCTCCTACAACCCTGGCCTCCTCTTTGAGACACAGGTCTTCTACGGGGCTCCGAATCTCGAGTACTTATATTTAGATAACATCGAACTCGCTCACGTCGCCGCGGACACCTTCATCATGCAGACGAACTTGAAGTATCTCGACCTAAGTCATAACAACATTGAAGTTCTCTATGAAGACTCCCTGGCCTTCAACAAGAGCAGTATCAAGGAAATAAAACTGGAGGGAAACAGCATACACACAGTCGAACAAGATGCCATATCCGGTGAGTACCTCTCAACATTCCTGGTCTTCTGAGTGATATAGAATCATGACCCTGTGATGGCCTGGCCTTTGACCAGGGTCAGGTTAGGTTAAAGGCCAAACCATGGCACCCAAGGGTCGTACCGTCGCACCCAAGGGTCGTACCGTCGTGTCCAAGGGTCGTACCGTCGTGTCCAAGGGTCGAACCGTCGTGTCCAAGGGTCGTACCGTCGCCCTCGAGTGTCGTATGGTCATGATCAAGGGCTTGGTGATGATGCAGTGCAACAGATTACTCATCTACAATGAGGATGTGCTGACCTGTATTGACAGCTGACAGACCGCAGTTCTGTACTGACGGCTGACAAATGTGTTGAATTACAACGACGGCTAACATTGTGCTGATGTACACTAACGGCTGACGTGATTAAATCTAAATTCGTCAATGTCATTAAGATCGCCTCTTCATAAGAACGTAAAGCAGTGCTCAGCAACATATAACAGTGTTACGTTCGTAGCTAAACATGTGAATTACAGAACAAAAAGCAAAACTTACCCGTCACAGTGTCCTAAACATATCAAATATGTTCTTTTCTTCTGGATACCAAAGATTATTACATAAAACCTGGAACGAATACAAAGAAGTGACACAAAACTAATTCCATCCACGGAAAATTTTTGATTAGAATTTAGATTAGAATTTTAAATGTTCTTTGAAATATTAGAAAGAAAAAAAAGGCAGACTCCAAGGGCATCCACTATGAATACTCAAAGTACGAAGTAATTATTATAACTACAAGTGATTGTATAAACTTAAGGTGAAGGACATGTGATACACACGTTGGCCAAAGATTCTTCGGCATTAGGGTTCTCGAGCACTGGAATAAAGTACCGTAAGACATTGGCAAATCCAACTCTATAAATACATTTGAAACACAACTAAACAAATACTTTGACGGAATCATTAATCAGCAACTGAGGAAGAAGGTACGGCTGATGTGAACATGTTCAAGAATGACGACATAACATACGCGTATTGCAGCTTCTTTTCTCTTTACAGGATAGCAGCTAAACCCCCTCCTCACCAGAGGATCCGGCAGCTGTCATCTTCGTTAGAGTCAAGCTTCTTCTATTTACCCCGACTTTTAAAGTTTCCACGGCAGTCTGTTCTTCTTGTTATAAATGGTGATCATTACTATTTTCCTGCTGGCTGATGTGCCGAAGGGAATGGTGGGTTGGGAGGGGGCCTTTTCTCTCTCTCTCTCTCTCTCTCTCTCTCTCTCTCTCTCTGTCTCTCTCTCTCTCTCTCGCTCTCTCTCAACCTTATACACCCTCCCTCTTCCTCACGCTCTCTTTCCCTCCCTCACCCACCCACCACACACGCACACACACACTCTCTCTCTCTCTCTCTCTCTCTCTCCCTCATCCCCTCCCGTCAACATGGATGGACAGTTCTAACCTCTGCTCCCCGGCCTGGCAGGGCTGAACCCTGGGATGTCCCTGTGGCTGCAGCACAACCTGCTGACGGACGTGCCGCAGGAGGTGTGGGAGCCGGTCCTCATGACCCTGGACGGTTCTGCTGACGATAGCCCCAACGGTGTCGTGTTTTTACATGGTAAGGACGACTGGTTCACCCGTGGGTGGTGGTGGGGTGTGTGTGGGTTGTGTGTGTGTTAAGTGTAAAAGGCAGAACGCACTGACTGCGAGTCTCAGTCTTAAAAGGAAAGTTTCTTGTTAGTTAATCGTAACATTTAGACGATTGGAAGAGAAAGTATTTATGAATGACAATTATGAGATTTAGCTTGACTGTCAGGTCTCCAGTGGAAGTCTATATACTTGATGATACTAAAGCAGTAAGTAGTTGGTTATCCAGAGTCGTATTATCCCACAGGAGAGTTTGTCCGCTTCATCGACTCTGTCTCTCTCTGTCTTTACTTCTCTGCCTCTCTTCCCCCTTGCCAGACAACCCCATCAGGTGTGAGTGCAACATCTTATGGATGCTGGAGACCTACATGGACATGGTAGCGGAAGGAGCCACTTGTGATGACGGTCAGCTGGTGACTGCCATTGATGTTGGGTTCCTTGAGGTTAATTGTTGAGGCACAGTGGGTGTGTGGGGTCTTTTGTGGACCTCTGGGAACCGTGTGTCTTAACGTAACCGACCACCCGCCCACCCGTACTCACCCACCACGCCCACCCACCACCAGTCACCCAGGACCACCAGCTACCCGCTACCCTTCATCCTACGCCCTGGATCCACAGAAGAAAACTTTGCCAGTCAAGACTTAACTTAGTAACCAGTGGGAAAATATGTCGTGTTGAGTCTCTCTTAAAAAGAAAGGGAACTCGCCAACCCCTCAGGAATGTTTGTTGTTTTAAGGTAAAGTTCATGAAAACACTTTTGTTTTATTTCACCCTCGCGCCGAAAGCTTTTAACTAGAGCCAAGTTTTGCTTCTGTACAGGAAGAAGATTGTCCCGCTCAAGCAGGCAAGTCCCACCCTGAATATAAACCTTTCCTCAGACTCTCAAAGGATTTACCTTTTTATAGGATCTCAGGTCAGACATTTGGCTTTAAGGAAAAATTATGCAGTTCACAAGAAAACACCGGAAATTATGAGTAAAAATCCGGATATGACAGGAAAACGGCAACACCCGCCTGAGGCGCCTTTGGGGTCTTAGACCGCCATCAGGAGGTAGGGGGGAGGTTTCCCCACACGCAAGGATAGCCAGAAGATCCTTCCATCAGAGGTAGGGGGAGGTTTCCCCTCACGCAAGGATAGCCAGAAGATCCTTCACTTCGGACAGAGCGGCAAAGGACCCATCGAGAGGCTGAAACAATAAAACCCACGACCGAAAAATAGAGAGGACGCTCGCTATTACTGGAGTCCGACTAGGTGGTCAGCTGGAGGAGAAGAACCGTGTCTTTATGACGTCGCAATAGTCACGCCTCTCACGATCATTGGTAATGTCGAGGGAATATTTGTCGTCATGAGTTGTGTCACCAAACTTTGATGAGATGGTGACCTTTGTGGTGACCTCTGCAAACACTTTGGACATTTGGAATATTACTTTCCGTAAAGTGTAATGAAACATCACCAGGATACCAAAACTCATGGTTACGTGTTATAATTCTCATGATGATATAACATAGCATAACTCCCATGATGATACGGCATAACTCTCATGATGAGATGCTATGCTATAACTCACATAACAGATTAAGAATGCTCTAGTATGAGACAGAGGTTTGTTAGTGCGATCTTAGTAATATCTCTGTCACAAACGATTGTGATTTTTAGTATCCCTCAGACACACACAGGTAAACAGTTACCTTTGTAAACTCATAAGAACTGGGCTTCTGGTTTACTCCATCATGTGACATACTGCATCATACATAGTCACATGAGTCATGTGATATGCTATCGGGAAATTATGCTAGGTATGTGAAGCTAATTTCTTGAATATCATTATCATCGAAATCGTATGGTCACCCCACCGATGTTGCCCAGTAGGATTACCAGCCTTATCGCCAACATATGTCAATGTCCCTGTGAGTCATATACATGTCTGAATCCTATTGGCTGTTGCTCGCTCTCACTCATGACGTCACTGGATGCTTGACCCCGCTAGTTCTAAGAGTCGACTAGTACAGCGGATGGGTTCCCATACCAGGTAGGATATGGCAGAATCCCAGGACACCAGGACCCAGCAGGAGTCCAGGACACCAGAATCCGCCTCAGGGGCGCTCTTGGACTTGACAAGTCTTAGATATATCTTCTGTAGTATTAGGTATGTTTTAAGAAGTATCACTGGATACTTCAATCAATAGGGCCAATGACGGAACTTGCTTGTTAGAGTGAACTTTATGAGCCCAGATAAACGAAGCAAGGAGACTCTGCACTCAAGTAACCTTCCTGATTGACGAAGACTCTCCACTCATCAGTACCCACAGATGTTCTGATCAACGAAACCCCATCTCATCCATCGTTCACAGCTTCCAGCACAGTCTAATCTTCATCCTCAAGGTTGTAGTGAAGGACAAGAGACCCCGTTCCCCTTCCCTTCCGCAGGGGCGACCTAGCTATTGTAAGATGGTGTCGTATTCAAATGTCTTGTCTTTGATCCGGCGCCAAGTTCTCCAAAGTTAATGGTAACATCCGGCCAAGTTAGTGTGATGCACCTGCACTTCCGTTCCATTCCTCCTGCTCCAGGTTCTCCTCCTCTTCCAGTCTTCCCAGTGTGCATCAGTGTTTACATGACCTGCGCTGTGACAGAAATGTCTGGAATTACTCTTCCGTCACATCCCCTGTTCCACTGTTCCCTCTGTCGCACTTCCCTCCCTTACTGCATTAAGAAAGTTACAGCTTTAGAACATAACTGCAGTAAATGCTACAGGAGTCAAAACTCCACCAAGTCCTCGTCTGTGGCAGTCAAAGCTTCCACGAAAAAGCCTCCTGTGTAGCAGCCAAACCGCATCCAAAACACTTCCCTACAGCAGCCAAACAAAAGAGAGTCCACTCAACTGTACGAACTTCAACTCCACGGAAAACCCTCGTCTGTAGCCATCAAACACCATCCAATCATCTCGAGCATCCCGCGCGTATCCCAGGGAAAGACAGTGTCTGTCGCATTGAAACCAAACCTGAGATGATGATGGAACAGAGACGAAACATATGAAGAGACTTGAGTTTCCCCAGCTTCTCAAGTCACCATAAACTCAGGTCAGACCACAGGTCTTTAGTTCAGTGAAAATGCGAAAGAAAACATTGTTATTTTCGTAATTATCTGACTGTATTAGAATCCGTCTGCCGTAAGTAATGATGTTTTCAATATTTTCATGACAAAAGTGCTCTGGTTTAGACAAGGTCTTTCACATTTTTTCGCCTCAAGAAATAACCTCCTGTACGGTTTACTCTCTAAACTTTCAGTCCTGAAATTTCTGCCAAGTATTCCCGGGGCAAAGTATTCTCATTCATTTCCAAGTTTATATTTCCCGCCGGTGCATGACGCGTGGCACGCATATATTAGCCAGAAGTTCATGTGAAAATTCCTTACTGGCAACTGAATAAAAAACAGACGCTTGCTAGAATATACTTAACTCCTTGAGCGACGGTACGCCCTTAAGCATGAACTACAACCCCTTGAGCACGGCGACGGTACGCCCTTAAGCATGAACTACAACCCCTTGAGCACGACTGTGTACACCCTTAAGCACCAACTACAACCTTTAAGCACGACGTTATGTCCTTTGAGACGACTGCACAACCCTTGTACAAACCTGCCAGTGCTCTCAAACATATGTTGAGCATTTCTCTGTCTCTGCCGCCCTCACCAGGAACCACCAGAAGGCGAAGCGCAATTTTGGTGTCAAACCCCGAACGAATTTTCATGAACACCTTGTGCAATATCTCCCAACTTGTATGCAAAGTCAACGCTCTGTGTTTAGTTTGCTTATATACTGCTAATTGAATTGCAGTAATTAGTGACAATACGTGTTCTGGAGGTAAAAGAAATCCAATGAATTGATGAATTTTTACAAGAAAAAATAAATATTACCGGACTTCGCATGAATGAGGTTAGAACCTGAGTGAAAAGACATCTTTTTGGCTAGAGTGTATCACTGGGAGTACAGTCTCGCTAGAGAAATGCTCACTCTAGTGTAGATAGAAGTTTTAGTGCACGTAGACTAAGGACAGACAAACAGTTGAAATAACAGACATCTAGACACTGACAGACACGTCCTGAACAGACTTTAATGTACATATATTCTCATCGTAACTCGTGGCAAGTAACAAGCTCTTATCGCTCTAACTCCAGGCAAGTAAAGAGTTCTTATCGTCTTAAAAAGGCACAAAAACTCTGATATGTGAGTGAGTTTATAAGCCCACTTGTCATTAACATTTCCTGGATTATCAACCATGATTGAAGAGACATGTTTTAGTGCTCCTCCCATCACGACTTGGAACAATCTGTCGTTATTTATGACATCTATACAAAAATGCTTTACTACGAAGGATTTATCTTAAAGGAATGTATTCCTTCATGTTGCGAACGGACCTAAACCAAATGTGCTCAGAAATTAACAACTTCAGGCGTTTTTGAAGAATCCAGAAATCACATCGGGATGGTAAAGTATCTTATTACTCCGAGAAGGACGTGTAAATACGATAACAGGTTGTACGAACCGAATATACTCTGTCACAATTCTCGTCGTTACTTTAGTGAAGTGTTCTTAAGGGAAAATCTTACCATCGTTTTGAAACGATAATACTTCAAGAAGAGACAACAGCACCAAAACAGTAGGAAAACCATGGTAGAAGGTGTGGCATAACCCTGTCCTCTTTCTTCCTCATTAATCCTGATGTTCATTAGAACACGGGTTCGATGTTCATTTGCCCACCTCCACCCTGGGGCCCAGCAGCTGGAGCTAAGGTCGGCTATGCTCGTAATCTCCTGGATTCGACAGTGAGGCTCGACAAGATAAGCACCCGCGTTGCCAGATGGCCCAGGTCTCAGTCGGCGTCCACAGAAGATAGCGGATTGTGATAACAGCTCCGCCTGTTATCTCCAGGATCTGGCACTACACGTACGTTCAGGGATGAATTCTATTTCAAAATACTTAACCGAAAAAGCCATTCATATTTAGCGAGGTAGCTAGAAACGAATGAACAAAGTCAGGATTTGTGCACATTCAAAACTGGAGTCCACACCCAAGCGTACAGACTGTTCCAGGGTTTGGCTTGACCGCCTTGTGTTCCTTGGTTCAGCCCGCTGGCAGCAAGTCACCCCCCGATATACCCTATCGATCCATTTCATTCTATCCTATGCGCGCTCTCGCCCTCTTGAATACCAAAGCCCAGATACCCAAAAGCTTCCTTGATTCCACTCTTCCATCCCCTTCTCTTCCTCTTCCTCCTCCTCGTCCTCCTCCTCCTCCTCCTCCTCCTCCTCCTCCTTGTTCCCTCCATTTTTGACGTAGATACGCTTAGTTTGGTTTCCCACACCTGCCTCATATGTCCGAACTCTGTCAGCACAACCTGAACAGTTCTCTCGATCATAACAGCCCTCACCACACCATTTCCCTCTCTTATACCGTCAATCCTCACACAGTCAACCAGACTCACACCACATATCGTCCTTAGGCACTCCACCTCCAACACCTCCACTTTCTTCTTTTCTCATAAACATTCAAGTTGTGAGACTCGCGCCCATACAACACTTGTGATTATTGTCTTCGGACACACTGACATACGCTGGCCTCTATTTCCACACGTTCACTAATGCATCCATGACCTTAGCCCCATCCCCCAGCCTATAATTCATTTCATCAACTACGGTGTACCATTTGCTGCCACGTGCACTCCCAGGTGCCTTAAAGCACTCACCTTCCTCCAAGTTTTCCTTATTCAAGGTCACTATCAAACCATCATCCTGTTTCACCCCGGCTGCATGCATCTCATTACCTTAATTTTGTTCACATTTACTCGTGAGTTTTTCCTTATCTGACACTCTCCCACATTTTGTCACCAGAGCCTGGGGCGGGGGAGGGTCTCTCTGACGTGTGTGCCAGCATAAGTGTGTCATCTGCAAACAGCAATTGATTAACTGTCCACTCTGTCCCCATCTTACCGTCTTCAGCATACCGTCG
>JAUUDZ010173707.1:0-18275 GCA_032361705.1 Panulirus versicolor | reverse complement strand
TTATATCACGCAAGAAAAAAAATAGGACAAGAGAATCCCCCATCTTAAGTACAAGAGAATCCCCATCTTAAGTACAAGAGAATCCCCATCATAAGTTCAAGAGAATCCCCATCTTAAGTACAAGAGAATCCCCATCTTAACTACAAGAGAATCCCCATCTTAAGTACGTGCTTCGGATTATGTCCAGTACAGTAGTGTTCATTCTATATTTTGAGATGATTTAGATAATTAGAAAGACTTCTAAGTTTTCAACTTTTGTTGTTATTTTTGTTACCGAGAGGTAAATCTCTAAGACCACGGCAATGAGATAAACAAAGTAACCTCAAAACATGCTGATCCTTATCCTATGAGTGAGACAAACTCTTGAATATACACCAAGCTGCAAATTTAGGCATTAATCTTCCTGTGCTATAACCTCATAAATGAAGTTACTTTATGGGTTATCAAAAGGAATAAACGAAAGCTGTCAGTATACCTGTCCTCTATCAGACATCAGGCAACTCACTTCACCTTTCTTTCAGTAGAAACCAACTAATTTGATCAACTCTATCACAGCAAACAACAGCCGACTCACTGTACCACTGTCACGGTAAACAGTTAAGTCACTGCATTTATAACTAACCCTACACAAAACAGCTGACTCACTGGAAATTTGTCCCCGTAAACAGTTGTCACTGCAGTTACCTGACCCTTGACAACAGCCAAAGCTCTGCACCTTTCCCAAGACAGACAACAATGAATCAACAATTATAAATACTTGTCTGAGAAGGACACACTTGTTTTTGCTTTACTTCTTATCTTTATTTTCATTTCTCCCTCCGGAGGGCAATATAATGGTCTACCATTGTCTTCTTTCTAACAATCAACATGAAGATGCGTTTACCCTGACCCTAACGGTTCCTTAGGTGTCTGAGCCTCTGACCTGACCAGGAGCGGGTTAGGTCAGAAGCCAGAGGAGCCGAGGGCGTAGAAGATAATTTTGGTGACCGGACAAGATCTAGTCAAAGTCAGCGCCAGGAACAGACGAGAAAGTCCACATCCGCTCACATCCATTTTCTGGTTGTCATGTGCAATGCACCGAAACCACAGCTCCCTATCCACATCCAGGCCCCACAGACCTTTCTATGGTTTACCACAGACGCTTCACATGCCCTGGCTCAGTCCATTGCGAGCATGTCGACCCCTGTATGACACATCGTTCCAATTCACTATCCCGCGCAGGAGTTTCACCCTACTGCTTGTTTGGGCCCCGATTGCTCAAAATCTTTTCACTTCATGCTTTCATCTCCAATTTTGGTCTTCCTGTTCTCCTTGTTCCTTCCTCTTTTGACACATACATCCTCTCTGTTAACCTTTTCTGACTCATTCTCTTCATATGTTCAAGCCATCACAGCACACTCTCATTAGCACTCGCAACCACACTATTTCTATTTCCACACATCTCAGTACAGCTCAAAACTAAGAAGAATGAAATTATAAATGTTTAACACATTGCAAATACTACTCACTCATGTCATGAGCTATATCTAAATATGTGTTATTTAATACAAAATTATGTCATAAAATGAAGTAAAACACATCCTAACTTCACCAACCTTTCTAATGACCATGATAAATGTTTAGATAAATATCATAAAGAAAAGCCAAGATCGCCAAGATGAATCTATTGTTCGACATTGCACTGTCATATGTGATCTGAGTAACTCATTACCAGGTCTGGTGCTGACATGGCTTCAGCAGTACACAGGGAAAGGTTTAATCTTTTTTTTCCGAGCCTACCATACCATCACAGTAGACTCCTGAAACACAGTTTCTTCTGGAAGATAAATCGTGGAAAGACGAAAATAAGAGAGAAATATGATAAGGACTACGATAGTGTCCTTTGCAGTTACCAAAGTATTACTTTTCGCCGTCGAGTTTCTCAGCGGAACGGGCTTACAGTGAAAGGCAGTCGAGGGAGGTGGCTCACTACGCCATCAGTCAGACAGGTTCCGAGACTTAAGCCCACAGCTGTACGTAAAGTAGGCTGAAGGTGAGGACTGGGTTAGCAGTGGGGTGATGGAGAGAGGGGAAAGATCAGATAAGAGCTTTTCATTCCACGACTGACAAACTCTTGTACAAGGAAAATGAGAGAGACGATGGGTGTGAGTGGAAACTAAACAAGGGAAGACTACACAGACAGAGAACGTTAAAGCAGCGCAGCGTACACTCTGTTGACACTGAACCGGGAAACGCTGCGTGTGGAAATGTGTGAGGCAGGAAGCAAATAGACAAAGCTTTTTGATTGCTTGGGTATCGTGCTGGCAGGACGGTGAACAAATACCTCTAGGGCAAGAGGCTTTGTTCCCATTCAGCTGTTTATTCGATCCGTGTAGACTGTTCTAAAAACAAAAAAGAGGAAAAAAAAGGAAAAACGAAAATGAGTCGGAGGCAATGATGCTTCGTGCAGAAGGCATCACCAACGCGAGGGAGACAAGCGTTCAGACTACAGCTGGAGACCAGGGAAATAGATACACGCTGTCGTGTTTACCAACCACAAGAATCGAAATGATGTATAGACGACGACGTGAGCATGATGAGAGGACTGTCCTACAGGGAAATTTAAAGTGCTGATGCAAAGAAAAAATAAAACGATAAAAGCGCTAATTAGCTGTGGAAACAATACCTTACACCAATACAATCATAATTCCACAACTCGAACGAAAAGCAGCTTTGCACTAGACAAATAAATGGTTTTTGTTCGTGATCACCTTTCGTAAGACCTTTGGTAAATTCATTTCAAACTTAATATTTTATTTCCTTTTTCCATTCCAACGGGCAGCTATTCAAGTCTCGCTGGTTGAGGTGCAATAATAAATACACATATTTCATACTTGATCGCCGTTTCCCGAGTTACCAAGGTAGCGCCAGGAACAGGCGAAGAAATGGCACATACGCTCGCATCCATTCTCTAGCTGTCATGCGTAATGCATCGACACCACAACTCCCTATCCACAATCAGAATCCACAGACGTTTCCATGGTATACACTAGACGCTTCACATGTCTTAACCTAGCCCAATGAGAGCATGTTGACCCCAGTAAACCAGTAAACGCCTTTCACTCCCTTATATGTTTGGACTCATATCGCTCACAATCCTTTTCACTCAGACATGCCATTATTTATGTCGGAGGAAATGCGGTGGTGTGTTGCTATGGTATGGTGTAGAGCAGTGCAGTGCAGGAGTACATTGTGAGGTGTGCTAAGCACATACTCATGTGTGGTGGTGTGGTGCAGGGCCATGTAGTGTCAGTATGGAGTGACATGTGGCGTTTTACTTCACGAGGTTCGCCGTGCCTTTTAACCTGACATGGTACAGGTTGACCCTCTGCCTTATACACAGTACCAGGCCGCAGTCCACTTTTACAGATGATGATAACGTGAAGGTGATGCGCTTGTGTGTTTGGTTTGTTCTCTCCTGACAGGCCTTCAGTTTGGAGTTAATCATATTCAGGAACCGAGATCCAGCGACGAGAGGTGGGAGGACAATGACACCAGAGGCTGGAGGAAGGTCGTGTGTCTGGGTTGGAGCAGAACCTACACTGGGGAGACTCGGTCTACCAGGATGCCCTGTGTCTGGGTCCAACAGGTGTGGGAGGATGGAAGTGGAAGTCATTAGGGCACCGACCATGATAGTATGAGAATAAGAGAGAGAGAGAGAGAGAGAGAGAGAGAGAGAGAGAGAGAGAGAGAGAGAGAGAGAGAGAGAGAAGACTGGACGAAGAAAATGAGAACGAGCCAAGCTGGAGGTGTGAGCCGGGTCGCTGGCAAGGCATTCCTTGTCGAGCCGATTTCTTTCTCATTTTTTTTTCTTTCTCCTTAGGAGGACTGGCACGCGGAACCCCAGTGCAGAAAAGCATTATTCCATACGAGTACGAGTGCGAACACGGCTCCTGTAAACTCGCTCACTTCAAAGGAAGAAGAGAAGGAACTTGCAAGGAGTGTCGGGTGTTATTTTTTGCTGTTTTTGTTTTTGAAAAGTAATTCTAGCAAGTCTGGACGCGTGTTAAGGTCAAACAGATTCTAGGCCGCAGTTTCGCCCAAGAATATTAATGAAGGAAGAAGGTGCGAGAGGAATGTTCCTGGGGAGAGCAAGCTCGTCCAGAACAAGTTTTTTTCCTTAAATCGTTTGTGTATGTGAATCTTTGAAGCATCAGGTGTTAGGAGGTGGGTGTGTTCCCAGCGGCAGTGTCTGTGATGTGTTGCGTCTCTCAATGCGGCTTGATGCCCGACAGACTGTCCTTCGCTGTTACTTGGTGCGTGCAACATCTACTCTTCAAGCTATGTTAAAGTGGGTATTGCCCATTCCGATGCTGCTCACTTGCGAATGAAATGTGTGCACTGTGATGCAAGATGTGCGGTAAGGTGTGGCACTTTCACAGATTCAGCATCACATTTGTGGCGCACAAGTACACCTGTGATACACTAGCACAGGCGCGCTACAGCACAAGTGTAGGGCAGCAGTACAACAGAAGCACAGCAATACACGTGTAATGTACGACAGCCAGTCATGCTGCAGTGCATGCTTGGTGCGGCTACACAGGTAGGAAGTAGATTACATATCTGGAAGAATATCATATGTATAATGCACCTCTACATATAGAGCGATACACAGCATGTCCATTGCACACGTGGCAATATAGCAAAACATGTGTAGCATATTCTCTCACTCAAAGTGCAGCAGAAATAGCACCTTAGCCGTGTATCGAATGCATGACGTCATACCAAATGTACGATTCCACATCACATGCTTAGCATATAACCACACAAGTGGCTTAGCATCACATTTGCGGTTTCGTTTGTCTGAATCAAAATCCCATATCTGGCGCAAAGTGTGTTTGGTTTAGATACACGTGCGCGATGCAGCATCACATGCTTGGTTGGCCATAACATGTGAAGTAGTTATCACACGATTCCTGTAGCTTAACATGCGTTATGCTGGTGTCGTGAGCATGGCCAATTGGTACCATGGGCATGGCTCATACTCCCCCACACCTGGTGTCATGAATATGGCCGACATTCCCCCAACAGCTGGTATCAAGAGCACAGCTAACATTCCCACACCAGGTGGCATCGTAAACATGGGTCATCATTTATGCCGACGAAACCACTTAAATAGTAGCCTGGAACAACGCACTTCCAGAACATACACGTTTACTACAGTCCCAGACAGTCCAGAGCACCATGTGCCTGGGTTAGCATTATATGGCATGTACTTGGTTCAGCATTATATGGTGATAACACATACCCACTATCATTCTTTACTGTGTAGGGTCCACAAAATGCTCGGTTTGGTTACACGTGGGCACTGCTTTATAAAACATTTGAACAGATGATTTGAGATGTATTGTACATGTAGTAGTTATCTCGTTTTCATTGCTATGGCTGAACAATTGATGTATTCGCTTGGTCTCCTTTCGTTAATGTGACTTTTTTTTTAACCCAACTTGGTCACCTTTCATACCTGGGGTTCTAATCACTGTAGTTCGGTTTTGCTTCCTGATGCATTCATCTGCTTTTTCAGTCACTTTTTTGCCGGAGACAATTTCTGTGTTCGTTACAGGTTACCACACCTGAACGGAGAGTTATCAACACTTTGGCACAGCACAGCCTCGTGCCGGCAGCGTCTGGTCACCAGTGGTTGCTACTCCCGACATCCTCCCAGACAGCGACATATGCACCCGGGAGAATCAAGACAAACGGCATACTTAATGGGCCATTTGCAACGTATAACGAGGAAAAACCTGGTTGTTGCAATGCAGAGGGAGCCATTTGCACTGGCGGTTGACGGAACACTTGATAATGACATTAAGAAACGAGCCCATTAACTGTACGATACTTTGATGTCAACAAACGCCTCATCGTTACAGAGCTGCCAGACGCGCTTGATAACCGGAAAAATATCAAGAAGTGCTCAAACCAGGTTACAAAAGGAGGAATGAGGCACTGGCAGCTCGCCAGGTACCATGGTCGAACTCCTTTAGCATAGCTATGGACGATGCAAGTATCAACATGGCAGGAACCATTCCATTTAGACCCATGCAGAGGAGCGTAACACTGCTGTACAGATTCATTTGTACCTGCAGCATCTAGCAAAGGAGGACATTCCCAAGCATGTGCGAGATAATGCAAGTATTCACCACCACATGGACGTCATCTGGGTTTTCCTCTCAGAAAACATAACTGTTGATGGTAGAGCGAGTTACCCTTTCCTCTCGTGAGCTGCAAAGGCAGACCCAAAGCCAATGGAGAAGGCATAGTGGTCTCTCTGGTGACCACGAACAAGACAAGGTTCCGCCCCAGCTTGTTCTTTGATGCCACAACAGCATTTGCTACAACGGCTATCTGGGAACATGTCACAAAATAATGGTTCCAGGTGATCATCAGACACTACCAGTACAAGGTTGTGCTGCTCCAAAAAGTTGGTAACTCATTTCAGGTCTGTTAACCTGTAACGAATAAAGAAAGCGCCTCCAGCAAAAATGACAGAAGCGAATGAATACATCAGGAAGCATAAGCAAGCACTATAGTACTTAAAGCCGCAGGAATGAAACGAGACCAAGTGAAAACCTGATGATTATCACATGGACCATCTTTTGCAAATCTTGTGTTATGATAGTTTCTTTCCAAACAGTTCCCTTCAATACTATCACTCATCTTTTGCGTACCCATAAACAGGCACCAATAGGATGATGATACTGGGTATGTGTTCTCACCATATTAGTGAACATAGCCATGTGGAAACATAGAAGAAGCAGCAAGATATAATGAATGGAAATCTAGTTCCTCAGTGTGTATATGTTAATTCATGCTGAAGCTATCATATCAGAACAAGCACTGAGCTCCGAGTACTTGTAAAACATATACGAGAATCTGAGTTGAAGGAGTGAAGCAGATTTGGGTCTGTGACTGTCGTGTTTTCACTCTGGTTTTGTGACCTTCACTCTGCGCTGGCCGCTCAACATCTTTTTACTCTGAGGACCACAGCTTAGTATCCTCCGACATATTTTACATCCGAAAATTATGGTTTACTCAGTCAATATGAATTTACTTCGCTCTATCATGCTGTTTTACCATCGAGTTTCGTCAATTTACTTATTACTGGGCAATCTATTAGAGATAACATGCGCTGTCATATCCGTAGCTGTTTGGATAAGCTCTGTCTTAAACTGGAAAAAAAAAAAACCCAGCTGAATCTGACCCAAGGTAGTCACACAACCCTGTCAACTATAACTCAAGCTTTTATGATCCTCCAACCCGGCATCTCTGCAAATGACACGTTCTTGTCTTAAAGAATGATGTATTTTTCCACTACGCCACAATCAACGTCTATTTACAGTTCCCTGGCACTAATGATGCGCACATCATCACGGTGATAGACATCTCTACATGCAGTCCATCTTGCGAGTGTGTGTTTTGCTGCCGCTTATATAGCTCAGACCAGTGCGAGGGAAAGTTCAAGGTATCAAGAACTCTTAATGTAAAGGTAACATCTACGTGCAAACGAAATCCAAACACTCAGTGTTGTGATTTTCTTTCCTTGTGAAACGGTCTTGATAAGCGATAAGCATCTTGCAACTGTGCAACTTGATTTTTGAACAGAATGGTTCGGTAGTAGACACCAAGAGTTGCAGAGAAAAATTTGCCCCGGGAGGTTAAGACGGCAGCAGCTGCTATTAAGGTGGCTTAAGTTCAAGCTCCCAGAGCAACTTACCAAGGAAACATTAATAAAGTTAATGGAACTCATTTCGTAGAATCATTTAAGAGATAAGCTTTTTGATTCATTATTACCTCAGGGAGCAGCCGGTTCTAAATGGACACGACCAGGAAGCCGCCCAGGACACTATAAGGAAGGAAATCAGCTGACAGGAATGATAAATTAGCGAAAGTAAAAAGCTATGAGAAACGTGACGAAGTTGATCCTCCTGGGATACACCGTGCGTCTTGCCATAAGCGTGTGTGAGAAACTGCCTCGGGCACAGAGAAGAGAAGGTGGAGGACTGAAGGCATGGACAACAACGCATCAAGGTGGTGGTGACCCTGTCTGGGGAGAGTGAAGGTAGGACAACGGGGATATTTCAAGTCGTCACAAAGCCGATAAAGTGTTACATGTGTCAGAGGTTTGGTCATGATGAGAGCCAGTGAGGAAGTGGTTCAGGCTGAACGTCCCAACTGCTCGATCATCATTGTGGTTGGAATAGAAATGTCCACAGAGGCCGAGACTTGATAGAGAGGGAGATCATACGGGACAGTTCATCCCCGTTCCACAGAACTTGAACCTCTGTCTGTGTCCCAGCTAGCCACCCGTATACCCTCGAAGCACACTAGAATTTCCTGCCTCTCCCGACGCACAGTGCATTAAGAGACGAAAACTCCTGAAAGCCCCTCCCAGCGGATTGAGGCTTTACGGTCCGGGATAAAGAGTAGTGATAAAAACATGATGGCCATCGAGAACCAATCACAGTCTATGAGAGATTTCAAACAATGGTTTTCCGAGGAGAGATCGATGGATGGTACAGTGAATGGCTCACGACCAAAACTGCAGAAAAACAGATTTCAAGAGGAGAGTGCAAACTAATCTGGATGGCTCAGAACAAGCAAAAATTCTACGGTAGGAAAACGCACGACTTCAATAACAGAAGCAGCTAATGAAAAAAGAAACGGATGCATGGAGCCTCATGACATCCGACCTCAATCTTTTCCAGACAGACTTAGGCAGTGCAGCAGCTACTAGTGTCAGCAATAATAAGGAGCAACGTACAGCCCTGAGCTACAATCATACAGAAGCTCAAGTCCACGAAAACTCTGGCGCCCACCACCACCCAGCAATGTTGTCTTTGTTACAAATAAATCAACAAACCACAGCAGTGGAAGCTAAACATAGCTCATCAACCGGAACTGACGATTCGGAACAACTATCACCTCAGGTTCGAATGGATTTGGGAACACGTTTCACAGGCACAAGCGGAATCTTCACTAACAATAATGGAAGTTACGGGATCACAAATATTACTTAGGTCACTTACGAAGATCATCAAGCGGATTAATGAACTACGACAGAATGAAATAGTTCATGGAGGTGAAAGAGTTACAGGAGACAACACACGACCTTCAGCGGAACATTCAGTGATAATGATTAACGACGACCTAACATGCTCACGGAGCTGACAGAGTTACAGGATCCGACTCGCAACACAAAACACTTCTAGGGATTGCATAGTGGAGTGAGGAGGGTCCTGGACGTAAAGCACCTCCTCCTCCACGGGCTAGTGACGGGACGAAGTAGATGTAGTGCCGCTACAAGAAACTTGCCCTCGCGTAACACAATTTTAGGCTCTCCAGCTTCCCAAGCTCACCACTACACAGATTACCAAGAGAGTTCGCTCGTATGACATTAGTCAAGCTTATACTCCTATGTACCTATGAGGGTAATCCATTACCATGTTGGCTATCAAGGTAACAATGTTCATTCCTCTGAAAATTTATTTAAACAATGTTCTCATATATATAATATTCATATAGTAAGGCAACCCTATGTTTGTATGAACACAAAAAATTCGTTCACTAACGTCGGTGGGGAATTTTTCTGCTAATAACACGTCCCTCACCTCTGGGACAACCACATGTAAAAAGCTACCGGAACGTTCCTACACATGTCAGAGGGAACCGTCTAGATCCTACTTTTCCATCTCCATGTGCACAGTGCAAGTGTATAGACCACTCTCAACACTGATGAGAGAAATAATGCCTTGATCTGGGACTAAAAATCTTCTGTAAGGTCAAAGGTACTCTCCTTTGGTACTAGCGATCCAGTAACTGTCACACGTCTTTGGGTACAAAATATTAATCTTGAATGGGTTCCATATTACAAATATGTTGGGGTATGAGTTAACAAAAGGCAAACATTTTGATAAACACATACAGGAAAGAAACAGCAAACAGCTTAAATCTAATGACCATAATGTCTGCTAACATGACTGGCGTCAACCACAGTCCTCAGGACACACTACCCTCACACTGGCACGTCTGTTATTGACGACTTCGACTCACCACTACTGACTACATCAATTCCCTAAGTACGAACTTATAAAGTGGGGCAGTGATAAGTATTTCAGGGTCCCCAAGCTGGACTAAAACGGGAATTTATGCCCAGAAACACACACCTCCAGCCCACAGTGTCAACTCAATCTCACTTCCTCCTTGGTCGTTTAGATCCTCAATAGAGAAAGGTAAGGGATGCGCTATACAGAGGAGAATGGAGTCGGTCCTCACCGGGAGGACAACAGTGTACAACAGTCTCAGGTCCCTGGAAGTTTACACAGACCTACGTGACAAAGGACCGGATCTCCCAGTCCCCAAGATTTACCCTTGATCCCCCCAAGGCCTCTCCTACGGCCGATCTACCAGCAGTCCTACCGACCATCAGTAAATCTCTTAATAGTCCTTTTACAACTAGAATCATCCACCACAACATTCCTCCAAACTCAGTAGTTTACTATCCTGATGGTTCTGTGGAACGTCAGTCCTTGTTTGCGGCTGCGCATCGTATCACGCTCTCCTCTTGCTTCCAAAGTTCGTAGAGTAGCTAATAATAGTTCAGCATTGTAGACGGAATTAACAGTCATTAAAATGTCCCATTAACATACTACAGCTTATAATCATTGAATTATGATACGCACATTCGAAAGCTGCTTTGAAGCTCATCAGTCCTACTGACAATGTTAATCTGATTATGAATATGATATCACAAATCCGTGATATGTGATCCTCAACTGGGTTCCTAGCCATGTGGGTGTATATGGACACAATGTGGCTGGTAGTTTAGCCAAACAACGAGCACATCGACACACGGTCGAGGAACGAATCCCAGGGGCAAGTGTGAACCAAATGAGGCGAGGTTTGAAGCCTAGCCCGAGGCGTCGCGCCATCTTAACCACAACACAGCCCTCTGCAAGTTTTCTCCTTCGGCCGCCCGGTTTAAGGTCGTTACTGACTGCCAACCGCCTGTTATGGGCGACAGGCCTACCAGGAGTGAGGAGCGCCTTACATACACAGCCCCCCCCCGCCTACCATTGTGCCTGGGAGCTTGGCTTTACCATCCCGGAGGAGGGCGAGAAACGGAGACCGTGGCCGTCTTAACGGACGTTCTCTAAACCAATACTCACTTCACTGTGATGACTTACAACATGTGAAAGAGACTGTTACTGAAATTGATCTTACCATGGTCAGTGTAGCAAGGTCAACAAAGGTTAAGCGTTTTCACGTCGTCATTGTGAATAAATTTAAGGAGGTAACACACTTACAGGATCACAATAACGAATGATCCGGTTTGTTTGTTAGTTTTCTGGATCTCTGTCTGGTAGTTGTGCGATCTGTTGTCATAAAGTGTGCCTGTATAATGCCACCTTATCCCAGCAAATTTCTCACTTTAACAGTTTTTGCAACGAAGGAGAAGCCACCAAAAAGCAGCGCATTGGAGCAGCTCTACGCACAGTGTAAGACAGAACCTCTGAATATATCATACTAATCCATACGAGAACCAAGAATATCCGACAGAATACTGGAGACCAAGACGAATCCAATCTGAACATAATACAGGAGGAAGGTATAACCAACCCACAGCGGATGCCCTAAAAGACTCGAAAAATTAACGGAAGAGCCTCACCTTGACATTACAGCAGCAAAAACTTAACATCACAAAAAGAAAAGCAATTACAGTGCCTACCAACACACTATGATGCAACACACACATGGCATGTAAATAACACTGGCACATATAACAATCGAACAAAAAGACGTGCAACAAAATACGTGAAAGAAAAATGTCTCTGCTTAGTGTACAGCTCACCTGTTTCTCTTCCAACATAAATCAAGATACCGTAGCATCAACCTAGCCACAACCTAACCAAAAGTACCAATCAAAACTTACCTCACTTTTCGAAGGATGACACGAACCGTTTGCCGACCCTTACTTCGTCGATTTCAACAATTGCGCTAATTCCTCCAGTCTCCGGTCTTTTCTTTAAAATCACAAGCTATATCAGTCTATCGCAGTACTTTTCTGGGGCCTTAAATCACGAATCACGTGGGAAAAGTGTTTCTTTGGTATTGAAAAGTACTACAGGACAATTGTTTGTATAGAAAACGATACAACTCTTGAACACACAACACATGATCAGGCCTGACAAGATGGAGTAAGGGCAAAGGGGGTCCCTCCCCAGGGCCCGAGATCCTCTTTACCGTTTCAATTACACTTTATTCTACTTTTAACAGTGAAGCGAAAAGTTCTCGTGTTCATCATAGCCACACAATACACGAAATACACAGCAATACATTCCGCTCGACTGCCCCTTGTGCAGACCCTGACGGAATATATTTCCTTCGTCTGTGCTGCTGCTGCTAACGCTGGGCGAACGTGTTGGGTAGTAGGGTATGCGCGAGGTTTGTCACAGCACCATGTAGACATCTCTGACGTCACCTCAACTGCTAGTCCGTCTCCACCAAAGACCCAAACAAGCAAGATGGGAAAAGCAGGTGTCTCGGAGTATGAGGTTCGTAGCCATAACACAGGTGTGTTGTTTTAGGAAGTCGATAGGTGGCAGCACCAGCGGCGCTTGTCGTCTGAATCGCGTCGTCCAAAATCAAAAACAAGTGGCGGAAGGAAGTCATCTGTGTGTTGCATGTAAACATAAAGAAGAAACACAACCATGGGATGTATTTCATAGATTCCCAAGGGAGAAGGAAAGGTAAGCGTTTCATAGTGTTATATGCATGCATAAACCATGTCAGATAATGGCAGAGAAAATATAATGGCTGATAATAATGTTGACTTGGTAGCGGTTTACCTATTATTGTATTGTTATCCAGCTCAGAAAAGATACAAATGAGTATTCCATATAAATAGATGTGTAACAGAAATTTCTTTTGTATTGTTACAGAAATGATCAGATAAACACAGCAGTGTTTTACATTTACCAACTCAAGTTTCTGCAGTAAAGTGTTCTGTACCTGAGATGGATGGAGATTTTAAATCAGCATGGAAAAAACATCAAAGAAAAATCACTAAAAACATCTAAATCAACCTAACCCAACCTAACCTTACCTAAGCTAACCTAAGCAAACCTACCTTAACCTAACCAAACCTTACCTAACCTAACCAAACCTTACCTAACCTGACCTAACCAAGCCTAACCTAACCTAACCTAACCAAACCAAACCTAATCTAACCTAACCTAATTTGACCATGACAAATTATATTTCCCTCATTTATAGGCTTAATCTTCTAATGAACAGGAGTAAAGTACATGGCAGCAGTGGTATGCATTAATTTTTTATACTTACTTTTCAATTTAACATGCACTCCATTAAGGAAAATATGGCTTTGTCCTATGATAATTTTGCGCTTATTACCTGCATAGATATTTCTGTCTCTGCTTCACTCTGCATGGCTTTATATTTTGTTTCTGTGAGGAGCTTGATTTTTGTATTACTGATATGTGATTACTATGGATTTTGATACTTTTCCATATTGTACATGTGTGACTTAGTTTGCTAAACAGCATGCAGCCTGAGTTGTAACCTTCAGCCACACTTACTAAGTGTCTGTTGCATGTAATTCAGATAATCTATGTATGATATTTGGAAAATGATTTTCCGTGTTTTTGCGTCTGTGTGTGAGTTTTGTCTAGCTTTTCTTCTTTTGTAACATAAAGTGAATGCATTAATGCTTATTTTCACTGCATTGCATTAAATCATAGGCTAATTCCATTGCACTGCGTGACTAATGAGATGTTAAGGTGTTAAAGAAAATACAATACAGTACATTAGTGAAATTAAGGTCTTTGTAAGTAATTAATAACTTAGAATGGTAACAAACATACTAATGAGCAAAAACATTCTCATTTTCAATGTTTGGAGAAACTTGATAAAAAGGGAATCATTCATCAGGACAACAAAGAGCACATAAACAATGTAAAGTACTGAAGATATTTTAATAATCACTGTAATTATCATTTCATCTATTCTTAACATATGATACGTCACAAACAGAGAAAACTAAACACTGTTTTATGTGACTACACGGAAGCTAGAGGCTAAAGGTGTTTTTCGGGCTATGCACCAAACATATTGTTCAGTATGATTTTGATCATTCTTAATGTGCCAGTCGTACATATACAATCAAAACATTAAACTTGATACTTTTTATGTTTACTTGAAGCCGGAGCCCAGTTGGCATAGCGGTCAAAATGCTGGCTATCTCTTTCCACGGTTGAACAAAATCCTTTTTTATAATGCATAGAAAGTGGGAATATGATATTTGTGTTGGTTTGCTTTGCTGGTATGAGTATTCTGTATGACGATTACACTAGCCAACATAAGGATATGTGAGGAGGTTCACTCACCGTTCATAGTCTTGTAGCACCCAAGATGGAGAAGGACATGGTATACATCACTGATGGAATGGTACTAACCCAGTCATTAAATGCGCCTCTTTTCGAATCTTTTGGTAATCACTCAGGATATATCTGACGATCCTGAGGTCTTTACAGGATGAGGCTCTGACCAATGACGTTATTAGCAATGTGTTTTACAGATATAACAAAGAACATTCAGTAAAGCGGATGAAGTAAATATCGATGACAAGATGCCGGTGACTTTACCACAGGTCACCAAGTGTGTGGTGCAACCGTTGGGAGGTGACAAAGTATTGACTGTTCCTGCGAGGCTCTGCCAATAAGCCACAGTGGCTTGCATTTGTGAGTGATGACTCCGTCGTTTCTAAGGAGCCAACACGACTCAAGGATGACCAGTCAATGTCTTTTGCTGGAGGTTTCACTAGTGGCGAGACTGTTAAGCTAGTGAAGAACGCAAGGGTATGAGGCTTCCTCATCTCGTCTCTTTGATGATGGGACAAAGGAAGCGCGTTAAAGGAGCCTTCTCGAAATGGGTTGAAGTCATTAGTAGCGTTCTCCAAGGGTCTCTCCTGGGACCATTGCTCTCCCTGAGCTTTGTGAATGAAGTGCATGAACGTACTGACTCCTGTCTGAATATGTTTGCAGACGACACAAAGAGTAAAGTGGAAGCGAGGAAGATTGCATCATCTTACAAGTGGTTCTAAATAGATTCCAAATTTGGTCTGAGATTTGGTTAGTAAAACTCAAAGTAAATGTACAGTAAAGTAATGAGGACGGGTCATAGCGAAAGTAAGCCCCTCGACGCATTTTCTGCCTGGAACTGTAAAGGATACCAGATGTTAGATATTAAAATTGCTTTCAAGTACGTGGATAAAGAGCCATTCAGGAAACTGTTCACGTCCTACATAAGCACAAAGAGCTGATGGCTTCGGTGTATACTATCTGATGATGGAATGGGAGAGGCTTCAATATGAAGGCAGAAGACTAGGGAGGATGTAAGGTGGATGGAAGATGTCTGCCAATATAGGCCAACCAGCCCACCACACCAACAGAATCACTGGATGTCAGCTACTGCGGTTGGTTAAAGGAAAGTAAGAATAGACGGTTCATATGCCAGTAATATGGTCTACCTTGCTTAGCTGTAGCCAGAGAATGCCATGGTAGAATCAGTAGCAACTCACAGTCAACAGAATTCACAGATAACTACACCTAGTTTGGCAGGATAAAGCGCCCGCACTGATCTAACCACAGCAGTGAATGATCACAACTGCATTCACTGCCTTATACGTATTTGATCACTTATGCATCCATTCATTCAGAGAGTTATAATGTTAATGAATGTGTTACAGAACTGACATGAGTAACTTAAAGACTCTCTTTTCTGGGAACAGTATATCCTATGATGAAGATGTTAACCCAGCTACTGTTGTGAACATCGTAGGCAGTGCTGTAAACTGTTTCAGATGTGAGTTATGTTTCGCTAAACATGAATGTTACCAAGGGATGTACCTGTTAATATGTATGTGGCATGAATCTGTTGACCTCAAATGCATACCTGATGCATCTGGAACTGCCTTCATCATCCTCTGTAAATGTCTTTACGTATTGGGTGATACGTTTCCAATTGCACTTTCAAAAAGACAGTGATACAGAGGAAAAGGTGATGAGTTTTCAATAATATGTGAGTTGTATGAAAGACTGTAGCCAAGTGGACACAATACAACGGTATTTGCATGACAGAAAAATGAATTGTGTGAGAATCTTGTGAGAAATGATGTCCTTGTCCTTGATATATGTTGGCAATAAATGGGTCGCGTAAATACATGTCCTAATGACTTTGCCTGTAGTTCAAGCAATGCATTTCTATGTCTAACAATGCCATTCGATAAATTCAAATCACACAAATGCGTCAAATCTAGCAAAACCATTATATAAGGCAGCCATATTGGACTGGAGTTAGACATTCCGAAATAGAGATCTCGAAAGGACTTTTAAAATGATGTTTTGAGGAACATCAAAATGAAGTGAGGTACACGAAGTGTGACTGCAGTTTGTTCCAGGTAAAAAGGGCATCTCATTTGGACTACAGAGGATAATGTCGGAAATTAAATGCCTGAGGAAGATATGTGATATGAGGCGGGATGATTACGTCACAAATGACACTTTAAAACCAATTCTCTCTCTTGAGAGACAACCTCTCTAGTAATGCCCTCTGGTTAGGTCCTCAAATCCATATATTTGGAGAGGCTGCACCAGCGTTTCCAGGACACGGAACTTAGTCCCTGAGCCACGATGACCAACACAGCCAAATTCTGAGCCAGACTGAGCCCACTGCATCATGCAAGGACTCGCCAGCCTTGCCTCCCGCCGACAGCATCCTCCAGACAGTCCCCTAGACGACGCACCTAACACATCTGACATGTAACCAGTGCCAGACGCGAGGGAAGGTAGGTCTTTTTTGACCCCGAAGTCTGATCTACAGAGTCTGTGTTTACATGACTGTATTTCACTCTCCTCGGTAAATATGAGATATAAGAAATAGATACATAGATATATATTCGATCAATATAGACAGATAGAGTGATTGAGAGACAGATGAATAGACAGATAGATAATTAGAAAGACAGAGAAATAGACAGGGACACAAAGATTTCAACAGAACCTTTCCTATCATGACCCATGAAGGAGAAAAAAAAAATGGTAATATTAGGCCAGAAATTTTCCATGCATTATTACAAGAAGACAAGTCTTCCAGCGCACCTCAGGTTGCGTGCAGCTGAGGCATGCAGCTTTCATTTGTGGATTCCACACATGATGATTGGTCGCCTCCTCTGTCTAGGATCGAAGACATGTAGAGACTCGTGTTAATGGACGACCGATTCTGAGCTCCTGGTGGATTTATTATCAATGAATGGAAATGCATTGCTGCAGCTCTGATCTCTGAAGAAATTAACCTAAATGGAAAAGGAATAATGAAATAGCAGAAAGAAACATAACCCAAAGACGAGATAAAACGTGAGTAGTTTCCTAAAGGAATATTTCGTATGTCTAAATATCACGTGATTATATCACATATCATTTCCGGTTATATGATTGGTATGTGTCGATCACACAGCCCTATCACCCCTACTGACGCAGCCTCCAGCATATCTGGAAAACCCGAAACTGTTGCATAGTTCGTCCTCATCTTCTCTCCCCTGGCCACTAATTCAGTGAACACGGCACATGGGAACCCGACACGGAGCTTCACTAATTTGTGTGACGGTCACGCGCCGGGTACATTCCTGACCTCAATGATTGGAGAAGAGATCAGGCTTCGCTCAGGCCAAATGTTACACTTGCAGACTATTCACGAAACGTCGCTGACTGACTGTAAAGGAACGAAGCCGTTCCACCAGAACGTAAGGAACGATTGCAGATTTGTCCTAGGTTATCACAATGCTCTCAGACGCTAGACAGAGGGAATGGTTTTGGTCGACTTGAGATGAATCTCGACCCTGGCTAGAAAGACAGACCCATATCACCACAAACGGAGGTGGCTGTCTCGTCTGAAGACAATAAGGAATTTAAGTTATATATAAGACAAAGGTTCTTTTCTCTGCTTCACTTCATACAAAATAGACTCGAGTCCCAGTACAGATAACTAGATGCAATTAAAGTTCAATAAAGATAAGGAAATTTCTGTTATCTGTTAGATAAATGGTAAATATTCTAATAGGAACCATTGATTCCGTTGAGTATCGAGAAAATTCTAGTCATTGTTTAAACTGTTTTAGCACTTTATTAGCTACGGTATGTTGTTACCTCGGGTAAAACACTTTA
>JAUUDZ010173596.1:0-18277 GCA_032361705.1 Panulirus versicolor | reverse complement strand
CTTCAGTTGTATATTATAACACCTCAACCTTCAGTTGTATATTATAACACCTCAACCTTCAGTTGTATATTATAACATCTCAACCTTCAGTTGTATTTTATAACACCTCAACCTTTAGTTGTATATTATAACACCATATCATTCAGTTCTATATTATGAGACCGCAACCTTTAGTTGTATATTATAACACCTCAACCTTCAGTTGTATATTAAAGCACCTCTACCTTCAGTTCTATATCATAACACCTCAACGTTCAGTTCTATCTTATAACACCTCAACCTTCAGTTCTATATTGTAACACCTCAACCTTCAGTTCTACTTTATAACACCTCAATCTTCAGTTATATATTATAGCACCTCAACCTTCACTACAATATAACACCTGAACCTTCAATTATATATTATAACACCTCAACATTCCCTTGTATATTATAACACCTGAAATTTCAGTTGTATATTATAATCCCTCAACCTGTAGCTCTATATTATAACACCTCAATCTTCAATTGTATATTATAGCACCTAAACCTTCAGTTGCATACTGTAACACCTTAACCTTTAGTTCTATGTTATAACACCTGAACCGTCACTTGTATATTATAACACCTCAACCTTCAGTTGTTTATTATAACACCTCAACCTTCAGTTGTATATTATAACACCTCAACCTTCAGTTGTATATTATAACACCTCAACCTTTAGTTGTATATTATAACACCTCAACCTTCAGTTATATATCATAATACCTTAACCTTGACTTCTGTATTATCACACCTCAACCTTCAGTTGCATACTATAACACCTTAAGCTTCAGTTCTGTATTATAACACCTCAGCCTTCAGTTGTATATTATAACACATAAACCTTTAGTTGTATATTATAGCACCTCAATCTTTAGTTCTATATCTTAATACCTCAACCTTCAATTCTATATTATAACACCTCAACCTTCAGTTCTGTATCATAACGCTTCAACTTTCAGTTGTCTATTATTACACCTCCACCTTCAGTTGTATTTTATAACACCTCAAACTTCAGTTGTATGATTTAACACCTCAACCTTCAGTTCTGTATTATAACACCTCAACCTTCAGTTGTATATTATAACACGTCAATCTTCAGTTGTATATTTTAGGACCTCAACTTTCAGTTCTATATTATATCACCTCAACCTTCAATTCTATATTATAACACCTCAACCTTCAGTTGTATATTATAGCACCTCAGACTTCAGTTCTATTTTCTAACACTTCGACACTCAATTGTATAATATAACCCCCTTCTTCAGTTGTATATTATAAGAAAACATAACCCTCAGTTGTATATTATAACACCTCAACCTTCAGTTCTCTATTATAACACCTCAACCTTCAGTTCTATATTATAACACCCCAACCTTCAGTTGTATATTACAACACCTCAACCTTCATTTGTTTAGTATAACACCTCAACCTTCAGTTGTATATTATAACACCTCAACCTTCAGTTGCATACTATAACACCATAGCCTTTAGTTCTGTATTATAGCACCTCAACCTTAACTTGTATATTATAACACCTCAACCTTCAGTTTTTTATTATAAGATATCAACCTTCAGTTGTAAATTATAACCCCTCAACCTTCAGTTGTATAATATAACACCTGCATCTTCAGTTGTATATTATAACACCTCAGCCTTTAGTTCTATATTATAAATACTCATCCTTCAGTTTTTTATTAAAACCCCTCAACCTTCAGTTTTATAGGATAACACCTCAACTTTCAGTTCCCTATTATAACACCTCAACCTTCAGTTGTATATTATAACACCTCAACCTTCAGTTGTATGTTATAACACCTCAACCTTCAGTTGTATATTATAGCACCTCAAGTTTCAGTTGTATATTATGACACCTCAACCTTCAGTTCTGTATCATAACACCTCAACCTTCATTTCTATATTATAACACCTCAACCTTCAGTTGTATATTATAGCACCTCAGCCTTCAGTTCTATATTCCAACACCTCAACATTCAGTTGTATATTATAACACTTCATCCTTCAGTTGTATATTATAACAACACAACCTTCAGTTATATTATAACACCTCAACTTTCATTTCTGTATTATAACACCCCAACCTTCAGTTGTATATTATAACATTTCAGCCTTCAGGTCATATTATAACACCTGAACCTTCGTTTCTATATTATAACACCTCAACCATCAGTTGTGTTTTATAACACCTCAGCATTTAGTTGTGTATTATAGCACTTCAACCTTCAGTTCTATATCATAACACATCAACCTTCAGTTCTGTATTGTAACACCTCAACCTTCAGTTGTATATTATAACACCTCAACGTTCAGTTTTATATCATAATACCTCAACCTTCAGTTCTGTATTACAACACCTCAATCTTCAGTTGTATATTATAACACCTCAACCTTTAGTTGTATATTATAACACCTCAACCTTCAGTTGTTTAGTATAACACCTAAGTCATCAGTTCTTCATTATAACACCTCAACCTTCAGTTGTACATTATAACACCTGAACCTTCAGTTGTATATTATAACACCTCAACTTTCATTTCTATATTATAACACCTCAACCTTCAGTTGTATATTGTAACACCTCATCCTTCAGTTGTATATAATAACACCTCAACCTTCTGTTGTATATTACAACACCAGAACCTTTAGTTCTATATTATAACACCTCAACCTTCAGTTGTATATTATAACACCTCAACCTTCAGTTGTATATTATAGCACCTCAACCTTTAGTTCTATATCATAACACCTCAACCTTCATTTCTATATTATAACACCTCAACCTTCAGTTTTGTATTATAACACCTCACCCTTCAGTTGTATATTATATATATAACACCTCAACCTTCAGTTTTATATTATAACACCTCAACCTTTAGTTGTATATTATAACATTTCAACCTTCAGTTTTATTTTATAGCACCTCAACCATCAGTTCTCTATTATAACACCTCAGCCTTCTGTTCTATATTATAACACGTCACTTCAGTTGTATGTTATAACACCTCAATCTTCAGTTGCATACTGTAACACTTTATCCTTCAGTTCTATATTATAACACCTCAAGCTTCACTTGTGTATTATAACACCTCTACCTTCAGTTCTACATTATAACACCTCAACCTTTAGTTCTATATTATAACACGTCAACCTTCAGTTGTATTATAGTACCTCAACCATCACTTCTCTATCATAAAACCTCAACCTTCAGTTGTATTTTATAACACCTCAACCTTCAGTTGTATATTATAGCACCTCAACGTTCAGTTGCATACTATAACACCTTAAACTTCAGTTCTCTATTATAACACCTCGTATATTCACTTGTATATTGTAGGACCTCAACCTTTAGTGTTATATTGTAACACATAAACCTTCAGTTGTATATTATAACACCTCAACATTCAGTTGTATAACACCTGAACCTTCCGTTGTATATTATAACACCTCAGCCTTTAGTTCTATATTATAACTACTCATCCTTCAGTTATTTATTAAAACCCCTCAACCTTCAGTTTTATAGGATAACACTTCAACTTTCAGTTCCCTATTATAACACCTCAACCTTCAGTTGTATAACACCTCAACCTTTAGTTGTATGTTATAACACCTCATCCTTCAGTTGTATATTATAACACCTGAACATTCAGTTGTATAACACTTCAACCTCTACTTCTATATTGTAACACCTCAACCTTCATTTGTTTATTATAACACCTCAACCTTCAGTTCTATATGATAACACCTCAATATGCAGTTCTATATTATAACACCTCAACCTTCAGTTGTGTATTATAACACCTTAACCTTTAGTTGTATATTGTGAAACCTCAACCTTCTGAAATTTATTATAACACCTCAACCTTCAGTTCTATATAATAACAACTCAGCTTTCATTTCTATATTATAACACCTTATCCTTCAGTTGTATATTATAACACCTCAACCTTCAGTTGTATATTATAACACCTCAACTTTCAGTTGTATATTATAACACCTGAACCTTCAGTTCCATATTATAACACTCCAACCTTCAGTTCTATATTATAACATCTCAACCTTCAGTTGTATATTATAACACCTCAACCTTTAGTTCTATATTATAACACGTCAACCTTCAGTTGTTTTATAGTACCTCAACCATCACTTCTCTATCATAAAACCTCAACCTTCAGTTGTATTTTATAACACCTCAACCTTCAGTTGTATATTATAGCACCTCAACGTTCAGTTGCATACTATAACACCTTAAACTTCAGTTCTCTATTATAACACCTCGTATATTCACTTGTATATTGTAGGACCTCAACCTTTAGTGTTATATTGTAACACATAAACCTTCAGTTGTATATTATAACACCTCAACATTCAGTTGTATAACACCTGAACCTTCCGTTGTATATTATAACACCTCAACCTTTAGTTCTATATAGTAACACCTCAACCTTCAGTTGTTTATTATAACACCTCAACCTTTAGTTCTGTATTCTAACACCTCAACCTTCACTTGTATACTATAACACCTTATCCTTCAGTTGTATATTATAACAACACAACCTTCAGTTGTTTATTATAACACCTCAACCTTCAGTTCGATATAATAACACCTCAACTTTCATTTCTATGTTATAACACCTCAACCTTCAGTTGTATATTATAACACCTCAACCTTCAGTTGTATTCTATAACACTTCAACCTTCAGTTGTACATTATAACACCATAACCTTCATTTCTATATTATAACACTTCAACCTTTAGTTGTATATTATAACACCTCAACCTTGAGTTGTATGTTATAGCACCTCAACCTTCAGTTCTATATCATAACACCTCAACCTTCAGTTCTATATTATAACACCCTAACCTTCAGTTCTATATTATAACATCTCAACCTTCAGTTGTGTATTATAACACCTCAACTTTCAGTTCTATATTTTAACACCTCAACCTTCAGTTGTATATTATAACACCCCAACCTTCACTTGTATATCATAACACCTCAACCTTCAATTCTGTATTATAACACCTCAACCTTCAGTTGTATATTATAATACCTCAACCTTCAGTTGTATATTATAACACCTGAATTTTCAGTTGTGTATTATAACACCTCAACCTGTAGTTCTATGTTATAACACCTCACCCTTCATTTGTTTATTATAACACCTCAACCTTCAGTTCTATATAATAACACCTCAACTTTTAGTTCTATGTTATAGCACTTCAACCTTCGTTTGTGTATTATAACACCTCAACCCTCAGTTGTATATTATAACACCTCAACCTTCAGTTGTGTATTATAACACCTCAACCTTCAGTTGTATATTATAACACCTCACCCTTTAGAAGTTTATTATAACACCTCAGCCTTCAGTTCTATATAATAACACTTGAACTCTCATTTCTATATTATAACACCTCAACCTTCAGTTGTATATTATAACACCTCAACCTTCAGTTTTATATTATAGCACCTCAACCTTCACTTCTATATCATAACTTAACCTTCAGTTCTATTTTATAACACCTCAACCTTCAGTTCTATATTATAACACTTCAACCTTCAGTTGTATATTATAACACCTCAGCCTTCAGTTCTGTATTATAACACCTCAACCCTCAGTTCTATATTATAACACCTCAACCGTCAGTTGTATATTATAGCACCTCAACCATCAGTTCTCTATTATAACACCTCAACCTTCAGTTGTATATTATAACACCTCAGCCTTCAGTTCTATATTATAACACCTCAACCTTCAGTTCTATATTATAACACCTCAACCTTCATTTGTATATTATAACACCTCAACCTTCAGTTGCATAGTAAAACAACTTAACCTTCAGTCCTATATTATAACACCTCAACCTTTACTTGTATATTATAACACCTCACCCATCAGTTTTACATTATAACACCTCAACCTTCAGTTGTTTATTATAACACCTCAACCTTCAGTGTCATATTATAACACCTGAATCTTCAGTTGTATATTAAAACACCTCAACCTGTAGTTCTGTATTTTAACACCTAAAACTTCATTTGTTTATTATAAAGTTTCAACCTTCATTTCTATATGATAACACCTCAACTTTCAGTTCTATATTATATCACTTCAACCTTCAGTTGTGTATTATAACACCTCATCCTTCAGTTGTATTTTTAACACCTCAACCTTTAGAAGTTTATTATAACACCTCAACCTTCAGTTCTATATAATAACACCTCAAATTTCATTTCTATATTATAACTGCTCAACCTTCAGTTGTATATCGTAACATATCAACCTTCATTTGCATATTATAACATCTCAACCTTCAGTTGTATATTATAACACCTTAACATTGTTCTATATTATAACACCTCAACCTTAAGTTGTATATTATAACACCTCAACCTTTAGTTGTATATTATAGCACCTCAACCTTCAGTTCTATATCATAATACCTCAACCTTCCGTTCTATATTATAACAGCTCAACCTTGATTTCTATAATATAACATCTCAACCTTCAGTTGTATATTATAACACCTCAACCTTCAGTTTTATATTATAACACCTCCACCTTCAGTTGTATATTATAGTACCTCAACCTTCAGTTGTATATTATAACACCTTAACCTTCAGTTCTCTAATATAACACCTCAAACTTCAGTTGTTTATTACAACACGTCAACCTTCAGTTGTATATCATAGCGCCTCAACCTTCAGTTGCATACTATAACAAGTTAACCTTCAGTTCTGTATTATAACACCTCAACCATCACTTGTATATTGCAACACCTCAACTTTCAGTATTATATTATAACACATCAACTTTCAGTTGTATATTGTAACACCTCAATCTTCAGTTGTATATTATAACACCTGAAACTTCAGTTGTATAACACCTCAACCTTTAGCTCTATATTACAACACCTCAACCTTCAGTTGTTTATCATAACACCTCAACCCTTAGTTCTATATGATAACACCTCAACTTTCAGTTCTATAACACCTCAACCTTCAGTTGTATATTATAACACCTCAACCTTCAGTTGTATATTATAACCCCTCAACCTTCAGTTGTATATTATAACACCTTAACCTTCAGTTGTATATTATAACACCTCAACCTTTAGTTCTATATGATAACACCTCAACTTTCAGTTCTATATTATAACCCCTCAACCTTCAGTTGTATATTATAACACCTCAACCTTCTGTTGTATATAATAACACTTGAACCTTCTGTTGTATATTATAACACCTCCACCTTCAGTTCTATATTATAACACCTTAACCTTCAGTTCTATATTATAATACCTCAACCTTCAGTTGTATATTATAACACCTCAACCTTCAGTTGTATATTATAAAACCCCAACCTTCAGTTCTATACTATAAGACCTCAACCTCAGTTGTATATCATAACACTTTAACCTTTAGTTGTATATTATAACACCTCAACCTTCAGTTGTTTATCGTAACACCTCAATCTTCAGTTCTATATTATAACACTTCAACCTTCAGTTGTATATTATAACACCTCAACCTTCAGTTCCATTTTATAGCACCTCAACCTTCAGTTCTATATCATAACACCTCAACCTTTATTTGTATATTTTAACACCTCAACCTTCAGTTGTATGTTATAGCACCTCAAGCTTTCAGTTGTATATTATGACACCTCTACATCTAGTGTTATAACACCTCAACTTTCAGTTTTATATTATAACACCTCAACCTTCTGTTTTATATCATAACACCTCAACCTTTTGTTGTATATTACAACATCTCAGCCTTCACTTGTATAACACCTCATCCTTCAGTTGTATTTTATAACACCTCAACATTCAGTTGTATATTATAAAATCTCAACCTACACTTGTATATTATAACACCTCAACCTTCAATTGTATGTTATAACACCTCAATCTTCAGTTGTATATTTTAACACCTCAACCTTTAGTTGTATAACACCTCAACCTTCAGTTCTATATTATAACACCTCAACCTTCAGTTCTACCTTAACCTTTAGTTCTATATTACAACACCCCAACCTTTAGTTGTATATCATAACACCTCAACCTTCAGTTCTATATTATAACACTTCAACCTTCAGTTCTATATTATAACACATCAACCTTCAGTTGTATATCATAACACCCCAACCTTCAGTTCTATATTATAACAGCTCAACCTTCAGTTGTATATTGTAACACCTTAACCTACAGTTGTATATTATATCACCTCAATCTTCAGTTCTATATTATAACACCTTAACATTCAGTTCTATATTATAACACCTTAACCTTTAGTTGTATTTTATAACACTTCAACCTTCAGTTATATATTATAACACCTCAACCTTCAGTATTATATGATAACATCTCAACCTTTAGTTGTAAATTATAACACCTCAACCTTCAGTTCTATATTATAACACCTCATCCTTCAGTTCTATATTATAACACCTCAACCTTCAGTTGTATATAAGAACACCTCAACCTTTAGTTGTATATTACAACACCTCAACCTTCACTTGTATATTATAACACCTCATCCTTCAGTTCTATATTATAACACCTCAAACTTCAGTTGTATATAAGAACACCTCAACCTTTAGTTGTATATTACAACACCTCATACTTCACTTGTATATTATAACACCTCAAACTTCAGTTGTATATTATAGCACCTCAACCTTTAGTTGTATATTATAACACCTCAACCTTCAGTATTATATTATAACACCTCAACCTTCAGTTGTATATTATAACACCTCCACCTTCATTTGTATATTATAACACCTCAACATTTAGTTGTATAACACCTCAACCTTCAGTTGTAAACTCTTCTTGAATCTAATATTCTCTTCTTTAATTGTTTAATATTAATCTTAACTGAGCACGATTGCCATTTTGTATGATTCTGCATTTGTCATGGAGCATACTGTTCACTTCCTTGCTTACCGAAGGCTTGTTGTTGGTGTTGTTGTTGTTGTTTTTGTTTGTTGTTGGGATAGGCATTTGCTATGTTATGAGAAGGTGGTTTAATTCTGTGTGGTTCAGCTGGATTTCACGTGAGCAAGCAGCAGTTTCTGTTGTTCGTCATTCTAAGGAAAATGAATTTTAAGTTTCCAGAATCAGTAGTTGTTCATCTAGGTGTATGGTCCACACACACAGCAGGTACAGTAATAGTGCCATAGATTAAGGTCCGCTTGAACTTATCTTGCTGGACACCCTGCAGTCAGCCTCTTCCACACAGTACAAAACATCAACTCCTTCTGCCACACTGCTGAGGTGTGGTGCGTAATGTGTGTTCTCCATCCATCCTGGTGCTCAGCCTCACAACCGTCAAACTTGTGGGTTTTCCTGATAATCTGTCTTATGGCAGACGTGTGTGATGCGCTGTTCACTAGGAATCTTTGTTATCACTCACACGAGACCCAGAGCAAATTATGGAATGCTCTACCCCCCCCCCCCCCTCATATTATGGAACGCTCTACCCTCCCCATTTTATGGAACGCTCTATCCACTCATATTATGGAACGCTCTACCCTCCCCATATTATGGAACGTTCTACCCACTCATATTATGGAACACTCTACCCCCTCATAGTATGGTACGCTCTGTCCCCCATATTATGAAATGTTCTACCGTCTCATATTATGGAACGCTCTACCCCCTCATATTCTGGAACACTCTACCCCCTCATATTATGGGGCGCTCTACCCCCTCATATTATGGAACGTTATACCCTCTCATATTATGTAACGCTCTACCCGCTCATATTATGGAACGGTCTACCCACTCATATTATGGAACGCTTTACCCCCTCGTATTATGGAACGCTCAACCCACTCATATTATGGAACGCTCTACCCCTTCATATTATAGAACGCTCTATCCACTTATATTATGGAACGCTCTGTCCTCTCATTATTATGGACCGCTCTACCCCCTCATATTATGGAACGCTCTATCCCCCATATTATGGAACGCCCTATCCACTTATGTTATTGAACGCTCTACCCTTTCATGTTATGGAACGCTCTACCCTCTCATATTATGGATCGCTTTGCCCTTTCATATTATGGAATGCTCTACCCCCCTCATATTATGGAACGCTCTACCCACTCATATTATGGAACGCTCTTTCCCTTCATATTATGGAACGCTCTACCCACTCATATTATGGAACGCTCTACCCATTCTTGCTATGGAACGCTTTACCCCATATTATGGAACTCTCTACCCTCATGTTATGGAACGCTCCAGCTCCTCATGTTATGGAACGCTCTACCCCTTCATATTATGGAACGCTCTATCCACTCATACAATGGAACGCTCTACCCCCTCATATTATGGAACGCTCTACCCACTCATATTATGGAACGCTCTACCTACTCATAGAACGCTCAACCCACTCATATTATGGAACGCTCTATCCCGTTCATATTCTGAAACGCTCTACCCCCATACTATGGAACGCTCTACCCTCTCATATTATGGAACGCTCTACCCCCTCATGTTATGGAACGCTCTACCCCCTCATATCATGGAACGCTCTACCCTCTCATGTTATGGAACGGTCTACCTTCTCATATTATGAAACGCTCTAACCCCTCATATTATGGAACGCTCTACCCCTTCATATTATGGAACACTCTACTCTCTCATATTATGGAACGCTCTACTCTCTTTATTATGGAACGCTCTACCCCGTCATGTTATGGAACGCTCTACTCTGTCATCATTATGTAACGCTCTATTCCGTCATATTATGGAACAATCTACCCACTAATATTAAGGAACGCTCTACCCCCTCATATTATGAAACGCTCTACCCTCTCTTATGGAACGCACTACCCTCTCATTATTAAGGAACTCTACCTTCTCATATTATGGAACGCTGTACCCACTCATTATGGAACGCTCTACCCACTCAGATTATGGAACGCTCTACCCTCTCATGATTATGGAACGCTCTACCCTCATTATTATGGAACGCTCTAACCCCTCATATTATGAAACGATCTACCCTCTCATATTATGGAACGCTCTACGCCGCTCATATTGTGGAACGCTCTACCCCCTCATATTATGGAACGCTCTACCCTTTCAATATTATGGAATGCTCTACCCACTCATATTATGGAATGCTCTTCCCTCTCATTATTATGTAACGCTCTACCCCCTCACGTTATGAAATGCTCTACCCTTTCAAATTATGGAACGCTATACCCCCTCATATCATGGAACACTGTCTACTCATGTTATAGAACGCTCTACCAACTCATATTATGGAACGCTTTACCCTCTCATATTATGGAACGCTCTACCCAATCATATTATGGAACGCTGTACCCCCTCACATTATGGAACGCTTTAACCTCTCATATTATGGAACGCTATACCCACTCATATTATGGAACGCTCTACCCACTCATATTATGGAACGCTCTACCCTCATTATTATGGAACACTCTACCCCCTCATATTATGGAACGATCTACCCTTTCATATTACGGAACGCTCTACCTCGCTCATATTATGGAACGCTATACCCTTTCATATTATGGAAGGGTCTGCCCTATTATTATTATGGAACGCTCTACCCACTCATATTATGGAACGCTCTACCCTCGTTATTATGGAACGCTCTTCCCCCTCATATTATGGAACGATCTACCCTCTCATATTATGGAACGCTCTACCCCGCTCATATTATGGAACGCTCTTCCCTCATTATTATGTAACGCTCTACCCCTCATACTATGAAACGCTCTACCCTCTCATATTATGGAACGCTCTACCCCCTCATTATGGAACGCTCTATACACTCATATTATGGAACACTACCAACTCAAGTTATAGAACGCTCTACCCTCATATTATGGAACGCTCTACCCACTCATATTATGGAACGCTCTACCCCCCTCATATTTTGGAACGCTCTACCCCCTTATACTATGGAACGCTCTACCCTCTCATATTATGGAACGCTCTACCCCCTCATATTATGGAACGGTCTACCCACTCATATTATGGAACTCTCTACCCACTCATATTGTGGGACGCTCTACCCCTTCATATAGAACGCTCAATCCACTCATATTATGGAACACTACCCCCTCATTATTATTGAACGCTCTAACCCCTCATATTTTGGAACGTTTTACCCTCTCTTATTCAATGGAACGCTCACCCGCTCATATAATGGAACACTCTATCCCCTCATTTTATGGAACGCCCAACCCACTTACATCATGGAACGCTCTACACTTTCATCTTATGGAATGCTCTACCCTCTCATACTATGGAACACTTTACCCCTTCATGTTATGGAACGCTCTACCCCCTCATATTATGGAACGATTTACCCGCATATTATGGAACGCTCTACCCCATCATATTATGGAACGCTCTACCCTCTCATATTATATAATGCTCTACCTTCTCATATTGTGGAACGCTCTAACCCCTCATATTATGGAACGCTCTACCCTCTTATATTAAAGAACGGGCTACCCTCTCATGTTATGGAACGATATACGCCCTCATATTATGGAACGCTATACCCACTCATATTATGGAACGCTCTACCCACTCATATTATGGAACGCTCTACCCTTTCATGTTATGGAACGGTGTACCCCCTCATATTATGGAACGTTCTACCCTCTCATGTTACGGAACGCTCTACCCACTCATTTTATGGAACGCTCTACCCTATTCTGTTACGGAAAGCTCTACCCTCTTATATTGTGGAACGCTGTACCCTCTTATTACGGAAGTCTCTACCCCCTCATATTATGTAACTCTCTACCCACTCATATTTTGGAACGCCCTACACCCTCGCAGTATGGAAAGCTCTACCCACTCATAATAGGGAACGCTTTACCCCCTCATATTATGGAACGCTCTACCCACTCGTATTATGGAACATTTTACCCCATCATATAATAGAACGTTGTACCCTCTCATAGTATGAAACGCTCTACACACTCATATTATGGAACGCTCTACCCACTATAACTATGGAACGCTCTACCACCTCATATTATGGAACGCTTTACCCTCTCATATTATGGAACGCTGTACCCCCTTATGTTATGGAACGCTCTACCCACTCATATTATGGATCTCTAAGCCCCTCATATTATGGAACGCTCTACCCACTCATATAATGCAACTCTTTGCCCACTCATATTATGGAACGCTTTACCTTCATATTGTGTAACGCTTTACCCGCTCATATTATGGAACGCTATACCCACTCATATTACGGAACGCTCTTCCCCTCATATTATGGACCGTTCTACCCACTCGTATCATGGAACGCTCTACCTACTCATATTATGGAACGCTCAACACACTCATTATGGAACGCTCTACCGCTTCATATTACAGAACGTTCTATTCACTCATATTATGGAACGCTCTACCCTCATTATTATGGAACGCTCTACTCCCATATATTACGGAACGATCTACCCCCTTATATTATGGATCGCTATACCCCCTCATATTATGGAACACTCTATCCCCCCATATAGGGAATACCCTACCCACTCATATTATTGAATGCTCTACTCTTTCATGTTATGGAACGATCTACCCTCTCATTATGGAACGCTTTGCCCTCATATTATGGAATGCTCTACCTCCTCATATTATGGAACGCTCTGCCATTTGATATTATGGAACGCTCTACGCCCTCATATTATGGGATGTTCTACCTCTCATATTATGGAACGCTCTACCCACTTATATCATGGAACGCTCTACTGTCTCATGTCATGGAACGCTCCATCCCCTCATGATATGGAAGGCTCTACCCTCTCATATTATGGAATGCTCTACCCTCTCACATTATAGAACGCTTTGCCCCCATATTATGGAACGCTCTATCCAATCATATTACGGAACGCTTTACCCCCATATTATAGAACGCTCTATCTACTCATATTATGGAATGCTCTACCCTCTCACATTATGGAACGCTTTGCCCCCATATTATGGAACGCTCTATCCAATCATATTATGGAACGCTCTATCCCCCCTCATATTAAGGATCGCTCTCCCCTCTCATGTTATGGAACGGCCTACCCCCTCATATTATGGAACGCATTACCCCCATTTTATGGAACGCTCTATCCACTCATTTTATGGAACGATCTACCCCCTCATATTATGAAACGCTCTACCCACTCGTACTATGGAATGCTCTACCTGCTCATAGAACGCTCAACCCACTCATGGAACACTCTACCCTTGTATATTCTGGAATGCTCTACCTCATATTATGGAACGCTCTACCCTCTCAGATTACTGAACGGTCTACCCCCTCATATCATGGAACGCTCTACCCCCTCATATTATGGAACGCTCTAACCACTCGTATTATGGAATGCTCTACTACCTCATATGGAACGCTCTACACCCTCATATTATGGAACGCTCTACCCCCTCATATTGTTGAACGCTCTAACCACTCGTATTATGGAATGCTCTACTACCTCATATCATGGAACGCTCTACACCCTCATATTATGAAACGCTCTACCCCGTCATATTATGGAACGCTCCACCCCTCATATCATGGGACGCTCTACCCCTCATATTATGGAACAATCTGCCCCCTCATATAATGGAACTCTCTACCCCTCTTATTATGGAACGCCAACCCACTCATATTATGGAACGCTCTGCCCATTCATATCATAGAACGCTCTATCCACTCATATCATGGAACGCTCTACCCCCTCATATTATGGAACGCCCTACCCACTTATATTATGGATCGCTCTACCCCCTCATATTTTGAAACGCTTTATCCCCCATATTGTGGAACGCCCTATCCACTTATATTACTGAACGCTAGACCCTTTCATGTTATGGAACGATCTACCCTTTCATTATGGAATGCTTTGCCCTTTTATATTAAGGAATGCTCTACCCCATTACATTATGGAACGCTCTACCCTCTCATCTTATGAAACGCTCTACCCACTCGTATTATGGAATGCTCTACCTGCTCATATTATAGAACGCTCAACCCACTCATATTATGGAACACTCTACCCTTGTATATTCTGGAATGCTCTACCTCATATTATGGAACGCTCTACCATCTCAGATTAGTGAACGGTCTCCCCCCTCATATCATGGAACGCTCTACCCCCTCATATTATGGAACGCTCTAACCGCTCGTATTATGGAATGCTCTACTACCTCATATCATGGAACGCTCTACACCCTCATATTATGGAACGCTCTACCCCCTCATATTGTGGAACGCTCTAACCACTCTTATTATGGAATGCTCTACACCCTCATATCATGGAACGCTCTACCCCGTCATATTATGGAACGCTCTTCCCCTCATATCATGGAACGCTCTACCCCTCATATTATGGAACAATCTACCCCCTCATATAATGGAACTCACTACCCCCTCTTATTATGGAACGCCAACTCACTCATATTATGGAACGCTCTACCCATTCATATCATAGAACGCTCTATACACTCATATTATGGAACGCTCTACCCCCTCATATTATGGAACGCCCTACCCACTCATATTATGGATCTTTCTACCCCCTCATATTATGAAACGCTTTATCCCCCATATTGTGGAACGCCCTATCCACTTATATTATTGAACGCTCTACCCTTTCATGTTATGGAACGATCTACCCTCTCATTATGGAATGCTTTGCCCTTATATATTAAGGAATGCTCTACCCCATTACATTATGGGACGCTCTACCCTCTCATGTTATGGAACGCTCTAACCCCTCATTTTATTGAACGCTCTACTCATATTATGGAACGCTCTACCCACTCATTATGGAACGCTCTACTCTCTCATTATTATGGAACGCCTTACCCCCTCATGTTATGGAACGATTTACCCCCTCATATTATGGAGCGCTCTATCCTCATGTTATGGAACACTCCACCCCTCCATACTATGGAACGCTCTATTCCCTCATATTGTGGGACTCTCTGCCCCCTCATATCATGGAACGCTCTATCAACTCATTATGGAACGTTCTACCCCCTCATATTAAGGATCGCTCTCCCCTCTCATGTTATGGAACGGTCTACCAATCATATTATGGAACGCACTACCCCCATTTTATGGAACGCTCTATCCACTGATATTATGGAACGATCTACCCCCTCATATTATGAAACGCTCTACCCACTCGTATTATGGAATGCTCTACCTACTCTTTATAGAACACTCAACCCACTCATATTATGGAACGCTCTACCCCTTTATATTCTTGAATGTTCTACCCCATATTATGGAACGCTTTACCCTCCTATATTATGGAACACTCTATCCACTTATATTGTGGAACGCTCTACCCCCTCATATTATGGAACGCTCTACCCACTCGTATTATGGAACGCTCTACCTACTCATAGAACGCTCAACCCACTCATACTATGGAACGCTTTACCCCCATATCATAATACGCTCTACCCTCTCATATTATGGACCGCTCTACCCCCTCATATTATAGAACGCTCTACCCCCACATATTATGGAACGCTCTAACCCTTATTTTATGGAGCTATCTACCCACTTATATTATGGAACGTTCTATCCTCTCATTATTATGGAACGCTCTACCCTCTCATATCATGGAATGCTCTACCCCTTCATTATGGAGCGCTCTATACCCTCATATTATGGAACGCTCTAACCACTCATATGGAACGCTCTATCACCTCATATTATGGAACGCTCTCCCCTGCCATCATTATGGAATGCTCTACTCTGTCACACTATGGAACGCTCTACCCCCTCATATTATGAAACACACTACCCTCTCATTATTATGGAACGCTCTACCCCCTCATATTATGGTACGATATACCATATATTATGGAACGCTCTACCCCGCTCATATTATGGAACGCTCTACCCCCTCATATTATGGAACGCTGTACCCTCTCATTATTATGGGACGCTCTAGCACTCACTTTATGGAACGCTGTACCCTCATAATTTTGTAACACTCTACCCCCTCATATTATGAAAAGCTCTACTCATTCATATTATGGAACGCTCTACCCCTTCATAATATGATACGCTCTATCCACTCATTTTGTGGAACGCTCTACGAAGTCATATTATGGAACGTTCTACCCTCATATGGAACGCTCTACCCACTCATATTATGAAACGCTCTATCCCCTCATATCATGGAACGCTGTACCCCCTTATATTATGGAACGCTTTACCCTCTCATGTTATGGAACAGTCTACCCCTCTCATATTATGGAACGCTCTACCCACTCATACCATGGAACACTTTACCCATTCATTATGGAACGCACTACCCCCTCTTATTATGGAATGCTCTACCCACTCATATTATGCAACGCTCTATCACCTCATATTATGGAACGCTTTACCCCCATACTATGGAACGCTCTACCCCCTCATATTATGGAACGCTCCATCCCCTCATAGAATGGAACACTCTATCGCCCCATATTGTGGAACACCCTACCCACTCATATTATGGAACGCTCTACCCACTCATGGATCGTTCTACCCCTCATGTTATGGAACGCTCTATCGCCCCATATTGTGGAACACTCTACCCACTAATATTATTGAACGCTCTACCCTTTCATGTTATGAAACCATCTACCCTCTCATTATGGAATGCTTTGCCCTCTCATGGAGTGCTCTACCGTCTCATATTATGGAACGCTGTACCCTCTCATATTATGGAACGCTCTCTCCCCTCATATAATGGAACGCTGTAACCACTCGTATTATGGAATGCTCTACTACCTCATATTATGGAATGGTCTACCCACTCATATTATGGAACACTTTACCCTCTCATTATTATGGAACGCCTTACCCCCTCATATTATGGAACGCTTTACCCATCATATTATGGAGTGATCTATCCTCTCATTTTATGGAACGCTGCACCACCTCATGTAATGGAAAGCTCTACCCCATCATATTATGGAACACTCTATCCACTCATATTATGGGACGCTCTACCCCCTCATATTATGGAACGCTCTACCGTCTCGTGTTATGGAATGCTCTACCTACTCATATTATAGAACGCCTAACCCACTCATACTATGGAACTCTCTACCCTCCAAATCATGATACATTCTACCCTCTCATATGATGGAACACTCTACCCCCTCACATTATGGAACGCTCCCCCCCTCATATTATGGAACACTTTACCT
>JAUUDZ010173486.1:0-18282 GCA_032361705.1 Panulirus versicolor | reverse complement strand
AGCGACAAAGAAAAATAAATAGATAAATAAATACATAGAGATATATATATATATATATATATATATATATACACACAGACAATTTTCTGTTCAAAAACTGACAACTTATCTAAGTCCTTTTCAGCATAATTTTGTATATTCTTTCTAGTCTTCCATTTCATACCTCACTCTCTTTATATATCTTCCTTTATTTTCTTTCCAGTAAATCAATTATCTCTATTTCTTCTGCTCCTTTATCAACATTGGTTTCACTCCATTCCCCTTATTTGTTTAAAAATCCAGGCCCTGTGAGCCACTACACCCTTAATGCATGACTCATGGGGAGGTTGCCATCTGAATTTTTCCTTTATATACTGAATCTATATTTCTTCTTCCAAAGTGGTTATTCAAAGCAATTTACTCATCATACCTGTTTCCCTGATGCCTTCTCATTTATCATTATCAAAAAATATAGATACCAGTGTCTTGGTCTTGCATACTGTAGGCATCAAGTATATGGTTCGTCTGTGGTTGAGCATTGCCAAAAGATATTCTCTCTCACTTTGATTAATGTTTCACAAAAAATACAGTGTACTATTTCATCAAGCTTTAGTTAAATGATGTCAAAACACTCCACACTATCCCTTTTTCTTTTTCTCTCACTTTAATTTGAAGACACACAAACAGGACAATATATTTCTGAGGATCTGGTGAAGATAAAAGCTAATAATACTACTTCAATGAGTACAAACAAAAATGATACTGGAAAGTGCAAATGGATGGAAAAATCCAACTCTGTAAGTTTCTTTGTGGTCTCAAAAGCATGCCATCACTGAAGTTTGGTGCAGATATATACGAAAGAAATAAAATCTTAATGTGGGAACAAACACTAATACAAAGATATTGGACAAATTCAGTTATTATGTTTCATTATAAATTCTAGAGGAAGTCACAACTGTTTGTAGAAGATAAGAAGTGCAGATGTAAAATTACTGCAAACAATGGATATGTTTACAAATGGATGGATAAGTGGACATAATCTTTGAAATATTTTCTTTTCTCTTGCTTCAAAAGGGATGGGGACATGCACAATGACAATATTATAATGTATACTCAGTCATATGGAGATAAGCAAACTGTTGGGCAACCATAACGTTGCATGCTGTCATACGAAGAGGAGCAGACTATCAGAAAACCATCACATTGCATGCTGTCATACGGAGATAAGCAGACTGTAGGACAACCTCAATGATGAATGCTCCTTTGTATGGAGAAGAGCAGACTGTTGGACAACTATCACAGTAGGTCAACCTTAATGATGAATACTCCTTTGTATGGAGAAGAGCAGACTGTTGGACAACTATCACATTGCATGCTCTGTCATATGGAAATGAGCAAACTGTTGGACAACCATCATGTAGGAGACAAGCAGACTGTTGGACAACACACTGCATGCTCCAACATACAAGGACAAGAAGATTGTTGGACAGCCATCATAAAGCTCAGTTATATGGAGACAAGCAGACTGCTTGACAAACATAATGTTGCATGCTTCATCATAAAGAAACAAGTAAACTATTAGACAACAATCATGTAGCATGTTCTGTCATTAGGAGACAAGCAGATTGTTGAACAATCATAGTATTGCATGCCATGTCATATGGAGACAAGCAGACTGTTGGACAACCATATTGTTGTATGCTATGTCATATGGAGACAAGCAGACTGTTGGATAACCATAACATTGCATACTCTGTCACATGGAGACAAGCAGATGGTTGAACAATCATAATGTTCAATGCTCTGTCATGTGGAGACAAGCAGACAGTTGGACAACCATCACACTGCATGTTCTGTTACATGAACACAAGCAAATTGATGGAAAGCTAAAACAATACATGATCTGTCATATGGACACAAGCAGGCTGAATGACAGCCATAGCATAGCATGCTATTGTATGGACACAAGTAAACTCAAGGACAGCCATAATGTTACATGCTTTATCATATGGACACAAGCAGACTGATGGACAGTCATATCATTGCATGTTGTCAATTGGACACAAGTAAACTGATAGATAGCCATAACACTGCAGCCTTTTTCATAAGGACAGAAGCAGACAGAAGAATAGCCATACACAGCATGCCCTGTCATTTACACAAGCGGACTGATGGACAGCCATGACAATGCATACTTAGTCATTTTTTGACGAGCACACTGATGGACCGCCATAATACTGCATACTCTGCCATTCAACAAAAACGAGGAGGAAGGTGGAAACAATGTATAGTACAATATTCACAAGCTTGTTTTATAAGCAGGTATAAAAAAAAATTATTTGGTAGTACTTATGTGAGTGATGATATTTTAAAAAGTAAGCTGAACAACAACAAACACAGGTAGCACAGAAGGCATAGTAATATCTGATTTAATAATAAACATCGTGCTCAGATTAAAAACTTTCTTAATTAGTATAATGCTTCAACTTATGACCTACTGTAATATGAATCTGCAAGTGCATGACATACAGCACAAGAAAATGAATGCCCAAATGAGAAAAATTTTCAGAAGGTATGTATGTTACTATGTTATGCAAACACTTTCATTAAAACTAAAATGCTACTACACATATATTAGGCTCAAGTCAAAGGGTTAAATAATCCTTGAACACAAGCCATACAATGGCAGTCTATACACATATATTATGCTTTACTCAAAGGGTTAGATAATCCTTGGACACAAGCCAGACAAAGGCAATGTTAAAATACAAGTAAAAATGGATACAGCCCCCCAGTAGAGAGCTCGCCGAACAGAAGCCTGCCTCACTACACATTTCCATCATTAGTGCCAGTGTTCTGTACTCAGCCTTATTGCAAGCAACAGTATACAACATTAATATCAAAACCGAGAACACAGCTTTCCCAGATACTAAGTTAATGAATTTTCTACATGTTTTTTTAAGTTGCTGATTAAGATGGATCAAAATATCAGAAGACTATCCTCTTAAACTGAGGTACTGAGAAAAAAAAAATTTAGTTCCCAAATCAATACTCTTGTTGTTTCATGTTGCCAGACCAGAAAGTCCATTAATATAATTTTCTAAATTGTAGCTACATGAATCTACAGCCCTTGTGAGGACCACATGATGCCCAATATTAGTAACATACAATCCGCTCCCAGCTGCCCACACTTATCACACACCATATAATCTGTCACCCACACCAAATTAATGCAAGCTTTTTGTTCTAATCCCTCAACAGTAATTTGTTCATTATAAAAATCTTATGTTGATTACAAAATGGTGATAAGGGTGACATTACCATGCAAAACCAATCTCAAATTTTCAGAGACATCAATTAAAAAAAAATAGGTATTGGTACAAGTCTTAAGTTGGTGTGGGCATCACTGCATGGGCATTGCTGTGGGTAGAACATACCAGCGGGGAGTGGCAGCTCCACAATGTGATGTAGTCTGAGTCGAGGCGACGGTGTCGGCGGCTCCCCTGGGGGATGATGAGCGCCCCACCCACCTTGGTTGTGCATGACAGAGTTAGCCGGTTGTTGGTGCAGTAATCATGACTGGAGAGAGAACTTAATGATCCAAGTTGATGACAGTGTCGGCAGCAACATGGTGATGATCTCCCACTGTCACCTGACCCATGGCCTCTGTTTCGTCGTTCACGTGATACTTCAAGTCCAGGTTGTTGATAATCATGAGGTTGAAAGTGGTGCAGGTGGGTATGATGAAGGCCTTCATGGTAACTGTGACGTTGGTGGTGATGGTGTTCATCACAGGAGTCACAGCTAGGCTCATCATCATCACACCAGCACAAAGAACAATCACAGGGATGCTGGGGAAAGCGGGAGGTGAGGTGGTGATGGTGGTGATGACTGTGCTGATGAAGGCTTGATACAGATCCTCGTTCACACGAGGAATCTCTCCCATTATGATCAACTGAAGAATCTCGAGATCGCCTATGACCAGTTATTTCCCGTGAAGGGGAATATAAACGATCTCTAAGGCTATCCCTAGAGTCTCGAAGCCCATCTCTAATGGCATCTCTTAGAGTTCTGTGGGGTACTAGGTCACATGCCTCAAGTGTTCGAGGTCGGGGAACTGGAGGAGGACGGGAATGCTGACGGTGGCGATGAGTTGGACCACCGCCGCCTTCCTCACCAGATTCTGGGGGAGTAGCTAAACTTAACTTCAGTGACTGATTGCGATGATCAGGAGGAGTGGCCAATCGTGTGACATGACCTTCCAGTAGACCAGTTAAGATGGGTGAAGTGCGGACCCATTCAAAATCTTCATTCCCAGATACTGATGCTTCCCCTGTTGAGAGGTACCACATTAACAATGTGTGTGCATGCATGTATATGTGTGTTATGGGGATAGAGTTTTGTACTCATACTGCCCCATCTAATAACTTTGTACATGTACTATGTATGTTTTTACTCTTATGTGTATACACACACACCAGTCCAAGGCAGGTACATATTAATTAACCAGTCCTGAGGGGAGGGAGATGACTGGGTTGGCTGTGGGTCAAGTACCATATCCAAGATTCTAACTGGAGTGACCCATGTGTGAATCATGGTCAGGGCCATAATGACAACACAATGGAAGCCACATTTGCATGTATGTGTACGTAACTGCCTATTTGTACATTAGGGATGAAAAGTTTTACGCTCTTAGAATCCTGTCTCTTGTACTTTTTGTTACATCAAGCTGATGGTGTTTACAGTCTCCTTACTTAGACTATTCCAACCATCCACTACTCTTACAATAAATTAGTATTTCTGTACATCCTTCTTAACCATCTTTCTTAGCTTCTGATCATGGCCTCTGTTAACACTTTTACTGCATTTTGTGAAGAACTGTTACTGTCAACAACATCTAACTGACTTGAAACTTAAATGCTATTATCAGATATCCCTTCTCCCTTCAACCCTTTATGAAGGACAAATGTGTAGCCTTCAGTCTTTCATTGAAACAAAGCCCTCTCAATTCCAGTACCATCTTAGCTGCTCTTCTCTGAAACTTCTAAATCTCATCTGTGTTTCACTGCATGTAATGACCAGACCTGAGAGGCATGACCCAGATTAGGTTTAATATGTGTTGCGAATAACAACAAATATTGCCTTATCCATATACTATACTTGAATGCATTCTTAAAGTAAGTGTGTGTGTGTGTGTGTGTTCTTTCACATCATTCAAATTATCAAAGAGCAAAGACAACAAAAACTGTTGGTTAAGTTGGTATGGAATATATTTTTTCTTTTATGGGGTGGTTGGGTGTGGTCAGGGGGTGATGCATACAGTAAGTCATGATGAAATCATTTCTTAAAATGTCAACATATGAGTGCCATGGGAGAGCAATAACAACTTGAGAAGATCAAGGAGTATGACAGGGACAGAAGATTAAATATGTGGATAACTAACTACTGTCAGGGATTAAAACTACTGATAGAAAAAATAGAATGTAAAATACTTTAGAGGTAAGTATTAAAGCTGCAAAAGCAAGAGTAAAATCTAAGAAGTTCATGTGAAGAGTACATCTCCCAGATGACTGAGGGAGAAAACTATCAGTGGTGTAGTATGTTTCATAAACAACATAAAGTTGGGTAATTTGATTCACAACTAGACTCATGATCTGAAGGCATCTTCTCTAGCTGTAACAGTATTAACAATCAATGTAGGTGATTGGGTGTTGTGACTGACAATTAGAAAAATTACTGGTACTAATGAGAGTGTACAGGAATGTGTGTGTCAGCTGCCATCAAGAGGATGATGGGTTATATCATGTGACAAATTCAACATCTCCGAAAAATAAAACTGATGATAAGAGTTCCCTAGACTGAACTATGCACAGTGTGAAGGATGACACACAGAAAAGCCATCTCCTGCTGTTGAATATCTGCAGAGTATTTTCTCCTGAGGATGTTTGTGGTCAAGGTATTTCCTGTGCAAAAATATTTCAATTAAGAGAGAATCGTCGTGCATGAGAATGACCAGTCAAAGGGTGATTTGGTTATGGCTGTTATAACCATATGGCCATCCACTTTGGTACATACAGGCCAAAAGTTAATAACATTTTGCCTATGGGAATGGAGAAGAACACAAGATGAGGGATGTTGCTATAACAGCTTGCCATAACAGACGACATTGTGGGGATGGAAAGGAACATAAGCTGAGGGATCGTGCGATGACACATGACACCAAGGGGATGGAGAAGATCATAAGCTACGGGACCTTGCTATGACACACGACACTGTAGGGATGGAGAAGAACACAAGCTGAGGGATTTTGCAGTAACACATATCACTGAGGAAAGAGAACAAGTTGAGGGACCTCGCTATAACACATGAGAGTGTGGAGATGGAAAAAGTTGAGAGATTTTACTATAACACACGACACTGTGGGAATGGAACAAGTTGAGGGATATTGCTGTAACACACAACATTATGAGGAAGGAAAAAGTTGAGGGATCTTGCTATAACACACGATACTGGGGGGATGGAACAAGTTGAGGGATCTTAACATAAAAAAGTCACCGTGGGGATGGAACTATCTGAGTAATCTTACTATAACACATGATACTGTGGGGATGGAACAAATTGAGGATCTTACTATAACACACGATACTGTGGGGATGGAACAAGTTGAGGGATCTTACGATAACACGATACTGTGGGGATGGAAAAGTTGAAGGATCTTACCATAACACATGACACTGCAGGGATGGAACAAGTTGAGGGATCTTATCATGATACTGTGGGGATGGAGCAAGTTGAGGGATCTTGCTATAACACATGACATTGCGGGGATGAAACAAGTTGAGGGATCTTAACATAAAAAATGACACTGTGGGGATGGAACTATTTGAGGATCTTACTGTAACACATGATATTGTGGGGATGGAACAAGCTGAGGGATCTTACTATAACACTTGATACTGTGGGGATGGAACAAGCTGAGGGATCTTACTGTAACCCATGATATTGTGGGGATGGAACAAGCTGAGGGATCTTACTATAACACATGATACTGTGGGGATGGAACAAGCTGAGGGATCTTACTATAACACATGACACTGTGGGGATGGAACAAGTTGAGGGCTCTTACTATAACACACAATACTGTGGAGGTGGAACAAGTTGAGGGCTCTTACTGTAACACATAACACTGTGGGGAGAGAACAAGCTGAGGGATCCTACTAAAACACATGATACTGTGGGGATGGAACAAGTTGAGAGATCTTACTAGAACACATGACACTGTGGGGATGGAACAAGTTGAGGGATCTTACTATAACACATGATACTGTGGAGGTGGAACAAGTTGAGGGCTCTTACTGTAACAAACAACACTGTGGGGAGAGAACAAGTTGAGGAATCTTACTATAACCCATGACACTGTGGGGATGGAACAAGTTGAGGATCTTACTATAACACACGTCACTGAGGGGATGGAACAATTCGAGGGATCTTGCTGTAGCACACAACACTGAGGGGATGGAACAAGTAGAGGGATCCCACTATAACACACGGCAATGTGGGGATGGAACAAGTTGAGGGACCTTACTATAACACATGATACTGTGGGGAAGGAACAAGTTGAGGGATCTTATCATAACACATGGCACTGAGGGGATGGAAAAATTGAGGGATCTTATTATGACACACGACACTGTGGGGATGGAACAAGTTGAGGGATCTTACTATAACACACGACAATATGGGGATGGAACAAGTTGAGGGATCTTACTATAACACACGACACTGTGGGGATGGAACAAGTTGAGGGATCTTACTATAACACACGACACTGTGGGAATGGAGCAAGTTGAGGGATCTTACTATAATACATGATACTGTGGGGATGGGACAAGTTGAGGGATCTTACTATAACACATGACACTGTGGGGATGGAACAAGTTGAGGGATCTTATCATAATACACAACACTGTGGGGATAAAACAAGTTGAGGGACCTTACTATAACATGATACTGTGGGGATGGAACAAGTTGAGGGATCTTATTATAACACATGATACTGTGGGGATGGAACAAGTTGAGGGATCTTATTATAACACACGACACTGTGGGGATAGAACAAGTTGAGGTATCTTATCATAACACATGACACTGTGGGGATAGAACTAGTTGAGGGATCTTATTATAACACACGACACTGTGGGGATGGAACAAGTTGAGGGATCTCACTATAACACACAACACTGTGGGGAGAGGGCTGGGAGACTCCACAGGCAGCCACCTGTCCAATCACTGTTTTATCTCCTCTCTTGACTCGAGTCATACCCCTCATACCCCTACTCCACAGTACCACACCCCATGCCTACAACCCCTTACCAGCTACATACTGTATCATATATATAACTACATATTGTAACCCCTAACCCACATACTATACCCCAAATAAACATATGTAATGTACTCAACAAAAATGATGTAACCCACAAAACCATATCCTCTACTCTACCAACAAACTGTATCTCTTACTAAATCCTTTATCCCACATAGTGAAAGGTATAGGTGATCCTCAGTGTACAGGCCAGCATTGCAGGTGAGTCTGTGTATATGAGATCACTGCAAATGAGCCTCAGATTACCGGGCAGCATTGCAGGTGAGCTTCTGTATAAAGGCCAGCACTGCAGGTGAGCCTGTGTTTAAGATAGCACTGTAAGTGAGCCTCAGTGTATAGAGAAGCATTGTAGGTGAGCTGTGTATAGGCCAGCACTGTTGGTAAGCTTCAGAATACAACCTAGCACTGTAGTTGAGCCTCAGTTTCACAGGCCAGCATTGTAGGTGGCCTCAGTATACAAGCCAGCACTACACTTGAGCCTCAGTATACTTGTCAGCACTGTAGGTGAGCCTGTGTATAAGGAAGCACTACAGGTGAGCCTGCATATAAGGCAGCACTGTAAGCAGGCCTATGTATAAGCCAACATTGTAGGAGATCCTGTGTACAAGGCAACACTGTAGGTGAGCTTGCATATAAGGCAGCACTTTGGGTGAGCTTGTGTATAAGGCAGCACTGTAAGTGAGCCTGTGTATAAGGCAACACTAGGTGAGCCTCAGTATACAGGCTAGCACTGTAGGTGAGCCCCAGTATACATACCAGCACTACAGATGAGCCTGTGTATATGGCAGACTGTAGGTGAGCCTGTAAACATGGCAGCACTGTAGGTGAGCCTCAGTATACAGGACAGCACAGTAGGTGAGCCTGGGTATAAGGCAACACTGTAGGAGAGTCTTTGTATAAAACAGCACTGTAGGTGATCCTGTGTATAAGGCAGAACTGTAGTTGAGCCTGTGTATAAGCCAGCACTGTAGAAGACCCTCAGTGTACAGGTTAGCACTATAAGTGAGCCTGTGTATAAGGAAGCACTGCAGGTGAGTCTGTGTATAAGGCAGCACTGTATGTGAGCCTGTGCATAAGGCAGTAGTGTAGGTGAGTCTGTGTGTAAGCCAGCACTGTAGGAGAGCCTGTGTATAAGGCAGTACTGCAGGTGAGCCTGTGCATAAGGCAGCACTACAGGTGAGTCTGTGCATAAGTCAGCACTGCAGATCAGCCTGTGTGTAAGGCAGCACTGTAGGTGAGCCTGCATATAAGGCAGTACTGTAGGTGAGCCTGCATATTAGGCAGCAATGCAGGTGAATCTGTGTATAAGGCAGCACTACAGAGGTAAGCCTGCGTATAAGGCAGCACTGTAGGTGATCCTGTGCATAAGGGAACACTGTAAGTGACCCTGTGCATAATTCAATACTGTAGGTGAGCCAGTGTATAAGGGAGCATTGTAAGTGAGCCTGTGTATAAGGCAGCACTGTAAGTGAGCCTGTGTATAAGGCAGCACTGTAGGTGAGCCTGTGTATAAGGCAATACGGTAGTTGAGCCTCAGTATACAGGTCAGCACTGTAGGTGAGCCTCAGTATACATGCTAGCACTGTAGGTGAGCCCCAGTATACATACCATAACTGCAGGTGAGCCTGTATACATGGCAGCACTGTAGGTGAGCCTCAGTATACAGGACATTACAGTAGGGGAGCCTGTGTATAAGGCAACACTGCAGGAGAGCCTTTGTATAAAACAGCACTGTAGGTGATCCTGTATATAAGGCAGTGCTGTAGGTGAGCCTGTGTATAAGGCAGTACTGTAGGTGATCCTGTGTATAAGGCAGCATAGTAGTAGGTGAGCTTGTGTATAAGGCAGTACTGTAGGTGAGCCTGTGTATAAGGCAACACTGAAGGTGAGCCTGTGTATAAGGCAGTACTGTAGGTGAGCTTATGTATAAGCCAGCACTATAGGTGAGCTTGTGCATAAGGCGGTACTGCAAATGAACCGTGTATATGCCAGCAACAGTCTGTAGGTGAGCTTGTATATAAGGCAGTACTGTAGGTGAGCCTGTGTATAGGGCAGTACTGTTGGTGAGCCTGTGCATAAGGCAGCACTGCATGTGAGTCTGTGTATAAGCAGCACTGTAGGTGATCCTGCGTATAAGGCAGTACTGCAGGTGAGCCTGTGTATAAGGCAGTACTGTAGGTGAGCCTGTGTATAAGGCAGTACTGTAGGTGAGCCTGTGCATAAGGCAGCACTGTAGGTGAACCTGTGCATAAGGAAGCACTGCAGGTGAGTCTGTGTATAAGGCAGCACTATAGGTGATCCTGTGTATAAGCCAGCACTGTATGTGAGCCTGTGTATATGGCAGTACTGTAGGCGATCCTGTGTATAAGTCAGCACTGCAGGTGAGTCTGTGTATAAGACAGCACTGTAGGTGAGCCTGTGTATAAGGCAGCACTGTTGGTGAGCCTGTGTATAAGGCAGCACTGTAGGTGAGCCTGTGTATAAGGCAGCACTGTAGGGGAGCCTGTGTATGAGTCAGCACTGCAAGTGAGTCTGTGTATAAGGCAGCACTGTAGGTGAGCCTATGTATAAGGCAGCACTGTAGGAGATCCTGTGTATAAGGCAGCACTGCAGGTGAGTCTGTGTATAAGGCAACACTGTAGGTGAGCCTTTGTATAAGGCAGCACTGTAGGTGAGCCTGTGCATAAGGCAGTACTGTAAGTGAGCTTGTGTATGAGGCAGTACTGTAGGTGATCCTGTGTATAAGGCAGTAATGCAGGTGAGTCTGTGTATAAGGCAGCATTGTAGGTGAGCCTGTACATAAGGCAGTACTGTAGGTGAGCTTGTATATACGCCAGCACTGTAGGTGAAGCTGTGTATAAGGCAGTAAAGTAAGTGAGCGTGCGTATAAGGCAGCACTGCAGGTGAGTCTGAGCAAAAGGCAGCACTGTAGGTGATCCTGTGTATAAGGCAGCACTGTAGGTGATTCTGTGTATAAGGCAGCACTGTAGGTGAGCCTGTGCATAAGGCAGTACTGTAGGTGAGCCTGTGTATAAGGCAGCATTGTAGGTGAGCCTGTATATAAGGCAGCACTGTAGGTGAGCCTGTGTATAAGGCAGCATTGTAGGTGAGCCTGTGTATAAGGCAGCACTGTAGGTAAGCCTCAGTATACTGGCCAGCATTGTAAGTAATCCTCAGTATACAGGCTAACACTATAGGTAAGCCTCAGTATACAGGCCAGCACTGTACGTGAGCCTCAGTATACAAGCCAGCACTGCACTTGAGCCTCAGTATACAGGCCAGCAATGTAGGTGAGCCTGTGCATAAGGCAGCACGGTATTTAAACCCGTGTATAAGACAACACTGTAGGTGTGTCTCAGTATACAGGCCAGCATTGTAGGTGAGCCTGTGTATAAGGCAACACTGTAGGGGAGCGTGTGTACAAATCAGCACTGTAGGAGAGAGGAGGCTGTGTATAGGACAGCACTACAGGTGAGCCGCAGTATACAGGGCAGCACTGTAGATAAGCCTGTTCTTACGACAGACTGTAAGTAAGCCTATGTATACAGGGCACTACTAAACGTGAGCAAGTGTATAGGGCAGCACTGTGAACGAGCCTCGGTGTACTGGGCAGAAGTGTAGGTAAGCATAAGTGTACAGGGCAGCAGTGTAGGTAGACCTTCATTTACTTGCCAAAATTGCAACTGAGCCTCAGTGTAAAGGCCAACATTGTAAGTGAACCTGTGCACAGTACATAGCAGCAGTGTAGGTAAGCCTCAATACATAGGCCTGAAGTGTAGATAAGCCTCAGTGTACAGGCAGCCAGCGTAGAAAAACTCCGTGTACAAGCCAGACGTGTAACTGAGCCTCAATATACGGGCCAACAGTGTAAATATGTCTCAGTGTACTCAGCTATGGTGTAGCTTAGCCTTAGCATACAGGCCAACAGTATAAATAAGCTATAGGACAGCAACATACGTAAGCTTCAGTGTACAGGGCAGCGGTGTAGGTTAGCCTTTATGTACTGGGCAAAAGTAAAGTTGAGCTTCAGTGTACAGGGTGGCATTGTAGGTAAGACCCAGTGGACAAGGCAGTAGAAGGTAAGCATTAGTGTACAGGGCAGCAGTGTAGGTAAGCCTTAATGTACAAGGCAGCAATGACAGGAAGCACCAGTGTACAGAGCAGCAGTGTAGGCAAGCCTCAATCTACAAATTAGTAGTATAAGTAAGCCTCAATGTAGAAGCCAGGAGAGTAGGTAGAGCTTCATGTACAGGTCAGCAGTGTAGGTGAGCCTATGTATACGGGGCAGCAGTGTAAGTGAGTCTCAATGTACCCAAAAGCATTGTAGGTAACACTCAGTGTGCATAGCAGCACTGTAGGTAAGCCTCAGTGTACTGGGCAGCATTGTAGGTAAGTCTTAGTGTACAGAATAGCAGTGTAAAAGGTAGAATATAGGTAGAACTCAGTGTTCATGGTAGCACTGTAGGTGAGTCTCATTGTACAGGGCAGCATTGTAGGTGAACCTCAGTATACAAGGGAGCACTGTAGGTAGGCCTCAGTGTACAGACTAGAATGTATGCGAGTCTCACTGTACAGGGCAGCACTGTAGGTGAACCTCAGTATACAGGGCAGCATTGTAAGTGAACCTCACTATACAGAGCAGCACTGTATGTGAACCTCAGTATACAGGGCAGCATTGTAGGTGAACCTCAGTATACAGGGCAGCAGTGTAGATAGGACTCAGTGTAGAGACTAGAATGTATGCGTCAGTGTACAGGGCAGCAGTGTAGGTATACCAGCGTGAAGAGAAAAAAAGTGTAGGTAAGACTCAGTGTATAGGGCAACACTGTAGGTGAGCCTCAGTGTGCAGGGGACTCGTCTAGGTAAGCCTCCGTGTACATAGCACAGTTCAAGGCAAGCCTCAATGTACAGGACAATGGTGTAGGAAAGTCTCAGTGTACAGTGCAGACCGGAAGGTAAACCACAGGGAACAGGACACTGTTGTAAGTAAGGCTCAGCAGACACTGGAGAACTGGAGTAAAGCCTCAGTGTACATGGCAGCAGTAAATGTAAGCCTCAATGTACAAGTCAGCAATGGAGGTAAGCCTCAGTGTACAGGTCAGCAGTGTACGTGAGCCTCAGTGTACATAAGAATAGTGATAGTAAGCATCAGTGTAAACGGCAGCAGAGTAGGTAAACCTCAGAGGACGAAGTAGTAGAATAGGTTAGGTTCATTGTATAGAGTAACAAAATATGTGAGCCTCATTGTATAGGCGAGCAATGTAAATGAGCCTCTGTGTATAGAGCAGCAATACAAGTAAGTCTCAGTGTACAGAGCATCATTTAACGTAAGCTTCAGCGTACAAGACAGCAATATAGGTAAGCCTCAATGCACAGGGTAGCACTGTGGGTGAACAGCATTGTAAATAAGGCTCATTGTAGAGACAGCAACGCAGGTGAGCCTCAGTGTAAAGATCAGTAATTCAAGTGAGCATTAGTTAAAGGGCAGCACTTCAGGCGAGCCTCGATGTGCAGGGCAGTATTGTAAGTGAGCCTCAGTGTAAAGGCCAAAAGCATATGTGAGCTTAAGTGTAAAGGAAGCATTGTAAGTGAGCCTCAGTGTACAGGGCACCAACGTATGTAAGCCTAAGTGTACAGGGCAGCATTATGAGTCTCAGTGTACAAGACATCAGCGTATATGAGCTTAAGTGTACTGGGCAGCATTGTAAGTGAGCCCCAGTGTACAGGGCAGCAATGTAGGCGAGCCTCAGTGTACAGAGCAGCATTGTAGGTGAGCCTCAGTGTACAGGCAGCAGTGTAAGAGCTTCAGTGAACAGAGCAACATTGCAGGTAAGTCAGTATAACGAGCAGCAGTGCATATGTTACTCGGTACACAGGGGTGCATCGTACGTGAGCCTCGGTACACATGACAGCATACGCCTTAATGTAAAGGGGAGCGGTGTAAGTAAAGCTCAGAGTACAGTGTAGCAGTGCATGTAAGCCTCATTGTACGAAGTAGCAGTGCAGGTGAGCTTCAGTGTATGTTAGCTTCAGTTTACAGGGCAGCAAAGTAGGTAAGCCTTAGTATACAGGGTAACAATGTAGGTGAGCCTCAATGTACAGGAGAGCAATATACGTGAGCCTCAGTGTACAGGGCAGCATTGCATGAGCCTTCGCGTATAGTTCAGCATTATAATTCAATGCACAGGGCAGCAATGTACGTGAGAAATCATTGTACAGGTCAACAGTGTAGGTAAGCCTGAGTGTATAGGGCAGCGGTGTTTGTAAGCCTCAGTGTAGGTGTGGGTGAGCCTTACTGTAGAGGGTATTGGTGTAGCTGAGCCTCAGAACAGGGCAGCATTATAGGCGAGCCTTAATGTACAAGACAGCAGTGTAAGTTAGCCCTAGTGTTCAGAGCAGCACTGTGTAGCTCAGCCTCAATGTTCTGGGCAGCATTGTAGGTGAGGCTCAGTGTACAAGGGCAGCAAAGTATGTGAGCCTAGGTACGAAGCAGCAGTGTGGGTGAATGTCAGTGTACAGGACAGCAATGTAGGTGAATCTCAGTGTACTGGACACCAATGTAGGTGAATCTCAGTGTACGTGACAGCAGTGTAGTTGAGCCCTAGAGTACAGGGCTGCAGCATAGACAACTCATCCATAGGGAAGGGGTTCCCCACAGCGCTGGCATGTCAGGTTGAAGAGTTCGCCACCATCATGGTGGCGAGGTGCAATGGCCTCCTACCACTATGGTGGTGAGCGGTACTTGACCTCCCACCATTATGGTGGCAGACGGAATTTAGTCTCCTGTTACCATGGTGGCGGGCGGCACGTGGCCTCCTGCTACCATTATGGTGGCGGGCGGAACTTGGCCTTCTGCTACCATCATGGTGGCGGGCGAAATTTGGCCTCATGCTAACATTATGGTGAAAGGCGGCACTTAGCCTCCTGCTACCATTATGGTGGCGACCGGCAATTGGCCTCCCACCATTATGGCAGCAAGCGACACGACCTCCCACCATTATGGTGGCGGGCGGAACTTGGCCTGCTACCATCATGGTGGCCTCCAGCTAACATAATGGTGGCGGGCAGCATCTGCTCTCATGCCATCACGGTGGCGGGCGGCACTTGGCCTCCTGCTACCATTATGGTGGCGGGCGGCACTTGGCCTCCTGCTACCATTATGGTGGCGGACGGCACTTGGCCTCCTGCTACAGGGATGGTGGTGAGCGGCACTTAGCTCGGTGCCAGTATGACAGGGTGGGGCACACGGGGTCCTGCCTGACAAACACATCAAGCCCCCCAACCCCCACCCCACCCCATCCCACCACCACCACCTCGGCATGACACTAGGAGGAGGGCATCTGTGTGGTGCTGCTACTGGGTTGTAATAACTATGAATTGTTTGCACCTGATGAAGCCGACTGTCTCCGTGGAACATGTGCCGCATGTATGGTAAAATTACATGTTAAATAAAATCATCCGAACTCCTGGTGAATTGCAATTTCAACTTCTTACATACAAATACATATATATCCACAATACTTAATTGATGTTGCCCGTGTAAGCGAGGTAGCGCAAGGATCAAAGAAAGGCCATATTTGCTCACAACCATTATCTAACTGTCATGTGCAATGCATAGAAACCACAGCTCCTTATACACAGCAAGAGCCCAGAGGCTTTTCCATGGTTTACCCTAGACGTTCAATATGCTCAGGTTCAGTCCAGTGACAGCACGTAGACCCCAGTATACCATATCCTTTCAACTCACTCTATTCCGTGCACACCTTTCACCCTCCTGCATGTTCAAGCCCGAATCGCTCAAAATCTTTTTCACTCCATCTTTCCAATTTGGCCAGGCCTTTTTCCGTGTCCCCTCCAATTCTGACACATATATCCTCTTTGCCAACCTTTCCTCACTCACTCTCTCCATAAGTCCAAACCATTTCAACACACACTTTTCTCCTCTCAACCAACTCGTCAGTTGCCCGCCAACCCTTGCCGAGGATAGACGTGCTCTGGCGACGTGCTCGCCAATCCAGTTTCAAACAGGTATTTCTGTGTGCCGTTTAATGGCCCACTTATATCTAAAAGAAATCCTTTGAATTTTAGTGAAACCCTTGAAGCTATCACCAGCTTCTCGAGTTGCCTGCTCTAGATCCCATCGGAAGTTCACCAGGGGTTCTCTCCTCAGAGAAGGAGAGTATATTTCTTGTTTGTTCTGCGACATAGTATTTGATAGGTATTCAGTAGATGTTAGGAAAAACAGCGAAGCCTTGGAGAAACTAGATGTTAAGATGAAAAGTTGGGAGGAGGAAGCTGGTTTCTTTACGGATGCGATACAGGAAACAGACACAGGTATATCATGTAGGGCAGATAGCTTATCTTAGCAAGATAACAACCGCTGACACGAAGTTGGAAGATACTTCTAACTTGCAAGGACAACGTGTCGCCACATTACCCACTTGCAACGAACTCTTCCCTCACAATAGGTTTAGCCTACTATAGTCAGACATCAGTACCAGAAGTTGTGGCTAGAACACGTCCTACATAAGTATGAAGTCTCAAACAATTCCGAGGATGTGATTTTTGTCGTTCGGGTGGGGAAGAACGATGCAGTCAATGGCAGATCGGAAGAAATACGAGCCAAGTACAGGGAACTTATCAGCATGTTTAAAGAAAGTCGTAGGGAGTTTATAATATCGGGATTGCTGCCAAGGTATGACGTCAATTTCTGTATCCTGGGGGTAAACAGAAGCTCTCTGTAGGTAGGAGGATAGTGTTTACCATACACCTGTGGAACCATTTTTGTCATGATAGATATCTGGACGATAAGGATGGTCTTCACATAATGGAATAGGGAAAGCCCGCCTTGGCAGAGTATTAGATACGAACATTAGGCCATTCTTTCAATAAACTACTCAGGATAGCAAATCACGGCCGAACTAACGAAGGAACTGGGAGAATGTGGGAGGGTGAGGGGGTAGCTGTGGGGGGTGGGTCGGTGTGGGGGAAATCAGTGTGAAAGTGATCTGAAGAAGAAGGCGTCCAGTTTGACCACTATGATAGTAGCGGCAGATGGCGCCTCGGTGGTAGGGATCCTCTGGGAGTAGCGGTAACCTCACAAGCAGAGAAATTAGCGAAGAAAATGTCAAGTATGATCAGTTGGGGACAACTCGGGCAGTATAAGTACCGGGTTAGCACAGCTACACGTCAACTCTCTGATAACTTTTAGGAGCAAGGCTGGTAGGTCCATTGTGGCCACGGAGGGTCAGAGTAAGGCGGCCAACCCAAAACATGGAGAACCGTCTCTCTCTCTCGCTGCTGCACACGATGCCCATATCAACACTCATAACACAAATACACATCATACCGAAAGTAAATGAAAAAAAGGCAAATTCAGTTCAAAAATCAATTCCAGGGAAAATAAGTTTAATATCCACAAATGCCCGAAGCATTATTACGAAACGTGATGAACTTATATGTTATGATGAACTTATATACTATGACGAACTTATATCCTACACAGTTACTGAAAAACCGAACATTATTGCAATCTCTGAAACTTGGGCAAACGCTGAGAATAAACACTTAATGGCCGTGTTATCAATACCCGGATACAAACTATTTACGAAAGATCACTTATACAGGGTAGGTGATGGAGTTTTGATCTACGTTGATAACAATGCAAGATCTATCAAGATAAGCAAAGTAGACACACACGGCTCTCTTTAAATTTACATTACCGACAAATTCAAAAGTAAACTACGTCTCGGCGTAATTTACAGACATCCGAAACAAAAACAAGATTACGATAAGATGCCATACAATGAAATCAAAACTTTAATAAACAGTAAAGAGGTTATAATAGTAGAAGACTTCAACATTCCAAACATAAACTGGAACACGTTAACAGGTGACCGAGAGGGAACGAGACTAAC
>JAUUDZ010173266.1:0-18285 GCA_032361705.1 Panulirus versicolor | reverse complement strand
TTTTATATTAAACGTTCAATTTTCCTCTTTGGTTCTGGATGCCGAAACGCCACTCTAATGGCCTTTTGGCGTAGATAAGGTGTTAGATTAAACCTTCAATTTTCTTAGTTGCTTCTCGGTGCCACCATTCCAAGCCTTTGTGCATCAAATAAAATCTTCAATATTACCTTTTGGTTCAGGATGCCTATGTCGCCACCAAAGGGGCTTTGAATTAAACCGTCATCTTTCCTCTTTGGTTTGTAATGCCGCCACTCCTCTCTAATGGTATTTGGCTCCGTCAAAGGGGATTTCAATTAAACCTTCAATTTTCCTATTTGCTTTAGAATGACGACACGCCACTCTTATGGCGTTTGGCATCGCCAAAGATGCTTTATATTATTAAGCCACTCTAATGGCCTTTGGCACGCGAAAGGGGCTTCGAATTCACTTTGCATGCTACCACGCCACTTAAATTCCCTTTGGTGCTACCGAAGGGGCTTTAAACTAAACCTTCAATTTTCGTCTTTGGTTTTGAATGCCACTATGCCACATTGTTTTACATTAAACATTAAATTTTCCCCTATGGTTCTAGATGGCGCTGCGCCACTCTAATGACCTTTGACTTCACCAAAGGTGCTTTTAAGTTTTCTCTTTAATTCTTTATTCGGCCATGCTTCTCTAATGGCCTTTGGCACGCCAAAGGGGCTTTGAATTAAACATTCATTTTGCCTCTCTGGTTTTGGATGCTGCCACGCCACTTTAATGGCTTTTGCTACCACGAAAGAGGTCTTACATTAAACCATCAATCTTTCTCTATGGTTCTGGATGGCGCTACGCCAAGGGGCTTTAAATTAAACATCTAATTTTCCTTTGTGGTTTTGGATGCAGCCACGTCACTCTATTAGCCTTTGGTGCCTCCAAAAGTGATTTAAGCTAAACTTTGGTTCTGGATGCAGCCACCCCACTGTAATGGCCTTAGGCGCTTCCTATGGGGCTTTAAATTAAACCTTCAATTTTCCTTTCTCGTTCCGGATGAAAACGCGCCACTCAAATGGCCTTCAATTATCCTCTTTAGCCCTTTATGCCGCCAGTCCCCTCTAATGGCTTTTGGCGTCGCCAAAAGGGGCTTTAAATCAAATATTTGCCTCTCTGGCTTTGGATGCTGCGATGCCACTTTAATTACCTTTGGTGCTGCCAAAACCTTTTGTTTTCGTGTTTGGTTCTAGACACCGGCACGCCGCGAAACAGGCGGTTCTGGTTGGCTCTACGACACACTAATGGCCTAATTTTCCTCTTTGGTTCTGAATGCAGCAAGTTCACTCAAATGGCCTTTGGTGCCTCCAAAGGAGCTTTAAAATAAACATTCAATTTTCTTCTTTCGTTGTGAATGTCGCCTAGCATATCTAATATTCTTTGGTGTCTCTAAAGGACCTTTGAATTGAGCCTTTAATTTTCATCTTTGGTTCTGGATGCCGTCAAGCTACTGTAATAGCCTTTTGTGCCACCAAAGGGGCTTTTGGTTAAACCTCCAATTTTCCTCTTTCGTTCTTGATGCCGCCAAGCCACTCTAAAGGCCTTCGGCGCCGCCAAAGGGGCTTTGAATTATACCTTCAATTATTCTCTTTGGTTCTGGATTCCGCATAGCCTCTTTAAAGGCTTTTGACGCCGACAAAGGTGCTTTAAATTATAACTTCAATTTTCCTCTTTTTTCTGGATGGAGCCACGCTACTCTAATGGCCTATATGCGCCTCCAAAGGGGTTTTAGATTAAATCCACATTTTTCCCCTTCAGTTCTGGATGCCGACACTACACTATAATGGCTTATGGCGCCACCTACAATTTTCCTCTTTCATTCTGGATGTCGCCAATTTACTCTAATGGCGTTTGGCGCCGCCAAAGGGAATACAAATTAGACCCTCACTGGTTTTGGATAAAGCAACGCCATTTCAATGGCCTCAGGCGCCGACAAAGAAACTAATTTAAACCTTCAATTTTCTTGTTCCGTTATCGATGCTGCCACGGCACTTTAATGGCCGTTACCGCCTCCAATGGTGCTTTTCATTAAACCTTCCAATTTCCCCTATGGTTCTGGATGCCGCCATGTAACACTAAGAGCCTTTGGCGTTGCGCCAAACCTTCAATATTCCCTTTTGGTTGTGGATGCCTTTACCAATTTTTCATACCACTAAAAGGGTTTTACTTTAAACTTTTAAACTATGACTATTGTTGGCCCCATGCCACTCTAATGGCCGTAGGTGCCGGGGAGGGGGCTTTAAATTAAACCTTTAATCTAATTTGGTGCCTCCAAAGAGGATTTGAATTAAACTTTCAATTTTCGTCTTTAATGGCCTTTGGCGCCCTTTTGGCGCCGCCACAGGGGCTTTAAATCAAATCTTCAATTTGCTTCTAGTTTTGGATGCTGCCTTGCTACTTTAATTCCCTTTGGTGCCGCCCAAAGGGCTTCAGTTTTCGTGTGCCACATTAATGGCCTTTCAATTCTGGATGGTGCTAATGGCCTTTGAAGCCGGCAAAGAGCATTAAATTAAACTTTCAATTTTCCTCTAATGGCCTTTGATGCCTCCAATTTTCTTCTTTGGTGCCTCCAATTTTCTTCTTTCGTTGTGAATGCCACCAAGCCACTCTAATATCAGAGTCTGTGGTGTCGCAAAAGAGGCTTTGAATTAAACCTTTGCATGGGCTTAAAGCCCATGCATGCGTAACTTCAATTTTCCTCTTTCGTTCTGGATGGCTCCGCAAAAAGGGGATTAATCTGAACCTTCAATTTTCTGCTTTGGTTCTAGATGCTTTCACACCTTTTTAATGGCCTTTGATGCTGCCAAAGGGGAACTAAATTAAAATTTCAATTTTCATTTTTGATTCTGGATGGCTCCACGCTACACTAATAGCCTTTGGTGCCGACAAAGGAGCTTTGAATTAAATCTCCAATTTTTCTCTTTAGTTCTGGATGCCGACAAATTAAACCTACAATTTTCCTTTTTAGTTCTAGATGACGCAACGCCATTTAAATGGCCTTCGGTGCCGATAAAGAGAATTTGAATTAACTTTCAAGTTTCTTGTTTGTTTGTTTAAAACCTTCCAATTTCCCCATTGGTTCTGGATGCCGGCATGCGCCACCCAAGAAGCTTTGAATTAAACTTCAAATTTTGTCTTTGGCGCTTGATGCTTCCACGCCACTGTAATGGCCTTTGACGCCGCCAGAAGGCCTTTGAATTAAACGATGAATGTATTTTCCTCATTGGTTCTGAATGGCGCCAAGCGACTCTAATGGCTTTTTACTCTTTGATTCCGAATGGCACCACGATACTCTAATGACCTATGGCGCCGCCGAAGGGACTTTGAATTAAATCTACAATTTTCCTCTTTAGTTCTGGATGCCGCCAAGATACTAAAATGGCCGATGGCCCCTCCAAAGGGGCTTTGAAATATACCTACACCACCACACCACTCTAATGACCTTTGGCGTCGCTAAAAGGGCTATAGATTAAACTTTCACTTTGCCTCTGGTTTTGGATGCTGCCATGCCACTTTGGTGCCGCCGAAGAGGCTTTCAATTAAACTTTCAATGTTCGTGGTTGGGTCTGGATGCCGCCACGCCACTCTATTGGCCTTTGGTGCCTCCAAAGGGGATTTGATTTAAAACTTTAATTCCACTCTTTGGTTCTGGATACCACCACCCGACTCTATGGGCCTTTGGCGCCGGCAAAGGGTCTTTAAATTAAGCCTTTAATTTTCCTTTATGGTTCTGGATGACGCCACGTCACTCTATTGGCCTTTGGTGCCTCCAAAGGGGATTTGATTTAAACCTTCAATTTTCCTCTTTGGTTCTTGATACCGCCACTCCACTCTAATGGCCTCCTTTGGCGACGCCAAAGGGGCTTTGAATTAAAACTTGAATTTTCCTTTTTGGTTCTGGATGAAAACGCGCTACTCTAATGGCGTTTGACGTCACGAAAGACAATTCAAATTAATCCTTTAATTATCCTCTTTAGTCTTTTATGCGTCGCCATAGGCGTTTTGAATCAAATGCCGCTTTGGAAGCTGCCATGTCACTGATTCCCTTTGGTGGCGCCGAAGGGATTTTAATCAAACTTTCAATTAATGTTTTTTGCTGGCACCAAAAGGGCTTTCTTCTTCTGTTCTGGATATCACTACGCCACAGTGATGGAATTTGAGCCCGGCAAAGGGCTTTAAATTAAACCTTCAATTTTCCTCTTTGGTTCTGGATGCAGCCACGTCATTCTCATGGCCTTTAGTACCTCCAAAGCAGCTTTAAACTAAGCATTCAATTATCCTCTTTCGTTTTAAATGCCACCAAGCCGCTCCAATGGCGTTTGGTACTATCAAAGGTCTTCATGCCGGCAAGCCACTCTAATGGCTTTTGGTGTCGCCAAAGAGGCTTTGAATTAAACTTTCAATTTTCCTCTTTGGTTTTGGATGCCGCATAGCCACTCTAAAGGCCTTTGGCGCCGACAAAGGGCTTTGAATTAAAGCTTTAATTTTCCTCTTTGGTTCTGGATGCCGCCACGGCCGATTAAAAAATTCTAATTTAAATCTTCAATTTTCTTGTTTGTTTTTCAATGCTGCCTCGCCACTTCAATGGCCTTTGCCACCGCCAATGGGGTTTTACATTAAACCTTCCAATTTCCCCTTTAGTTTTTAATGCCGCCACGCCACATTAATAGCCTTTGACGACACGCAAGGGGCTTTAAATTAAACTTTCAAATTTCTTCTTTGGTTCTGGATGCCGCCACATTATTGTAATGGCCTTTATCGCGGGCCAAAATGGCCTTGAATTAAATAATAGATTTTCCTCATTGGTTCCGAATAGCCTTAAGCACCTCTTATGGCATTTGGCGTCGCCAAAGGTACTTTAGATTCATCAGTAATTTTCCTCTTTGGTTTTGGACGTCGCCATGAAACTGTAATGGCCTTTTGCGCCGCTAAAGGGGCTATAAATTAAACCTTCAAATTTCCTATTTGCCTCAGGATGACGACACGCCACTCTAATGGCGTTTGACGTCATCAAAGGTGCTTTAAATTAAGCCTTCAATTTTCCTCTTTAGTTCTTTATTCGGCCACGCCACTCTAATGGCCTTTGTCGCCGCCAAAGGAGATTTAAATTAAATCATCACTTTGACTCTCTGGTTTTGGATGCTGCCACGCCACTTTAATTCCCTATGGCGCGAAAACTTTTAATTTTCTTGTTTCGTTTTGGATGCCGCCACGCCATATTAATCTTTGCTACCACCAAAGGGGTTTGACATTAAACCTTCAATTTTCCCCTATGGTTCTCGATGGTGCTACGCCACTCTAATATCCTTTGGGAACGGCCAAAGGGCTTTAAGTTAAACCTTTAATTTTCCTTTATGGTTCTGGATATAGCCACGTCACTCTATATTTAAATTAAATTTCAAATTAAATTTAAATTAAAACGCCAATTCTCCTCTTTGGTTCTGGATGCCACCACTCCACTCTAATGGTCTTTGGTGCCGCCAAAGAGGCTTTAAATCAAACCTTCAATTTTCATCTTTGGTTCTGAAAGAAAACACGCCACTAGAATGGCGTCTGACGTCGCCAAAGGTGCTTTAGATTAAGCCTTCAAATTTCCTCTTTAGTTCTTTATTCGGCCACACCAAAGGGGCTTTGAATTAAACCTTTATTTTGCCTGTCTGGTTTTGGATGCTGAAACTCCACTTTAATTCCCTTTGGCGCCGCCAAAGGGGCTTTCAATTTTACCTTCAATTTTCATGATTGGTTTTGGATGCCGCCACGCCATATTAATGACCTTTGATACCACAAAAAGGGGTTTTACATTAAACCTTCTATTTTCCTCTATGGTTCGGGATTGCGCTTCGCCAGTCTAATGGCCTTTGACACTGGCCAAGGGGCTTTAAATTGAAATCTAATTTTCCTTTATGCTTCTGGATACCGCCACGTCACTCTATTGGCCTTAGGTGCCTCCAAAGATGATTCAAACTAAACCTTCAATTTTCCTCTTTGGTTCTGGATGCCGCCACTTCACTCTAATGGCCTTTGGCGCCGTCAAAGGGGCTTTAAATTAAACCTTCAATTTTCCTTTTTGGTTCTGGATGAAAAAGTGCTACTTTAATGGCGTTTGACTTCGCGAAAGGTACTTTAGATTAATCCTTTAATTATCCTCTTTAGTCATATATGCCGCCAGGCCACTCTAATGACCTTTGGCGTCGCTAAAGGTGCTTTAAATCAAATCTTCACTTTGCCTCTCTGGCTTTTGATGCTGCCATGCCACTTTCATTCCCTTTGGCGCCGCCAGAAGGGGGCTTAAATTAAACCTTCAATTTTCATGTTTGGTTCTAGATACCGGCACGCCACATTAATAGCCTTTGCTGCCACCAAAGGGATTCTCTCCTTCGGTTTTTGACGGCGCAACACTAATGGCCTCTGAAGCCGGCAAAAGGCTTTAAATCAAATTTTTAATTTTCCTCTTTGGTTCTGGATCCAGCCACGTCACTGTAATGGCCATTGGTGCCTCCAAAGGGCTTAAAATTAATATTCAAAAGGGGCTTTGAATTAAACTTTCAATTTTCATCTTTGGTTCTGGATGCCGCCAAACTAATGTAATGGTCTTTGGTGCCGCCAAAGAGGCTTTTAATTAAACCTCCAATTTCTCTCTTTCGATCTTGATGCCGCCAAGCCACTCTAATGGCCTTCGGCGCCACTAAAGTGGCTTTGAATTATAACTTCAATTATTCTCTTTGGTTCTGGATACCGCCAAGTCTCTCTATTGGCATCTGGTGTCGCCAAAGAGGCTTTGAATTAAACCTTCAATTTTTCTTTTGGTTCAGGATGCCGTATAGCCACTCTAAAAGTCTTTGGCGCCGACAAAGGGACTTTAAATTAAAACTTCCATTTTCCTGTTTCCTTCTGGATGGCGCCACGTAACTCTAATGGCCTTTGGTGCCGCCAAACGGGATCTAAATTAAGCCTTCAATTTACCTCTGTGATTCTGGATGGCGCCACGCTACTCTAATGGCCTATATGTGCCGCCAAAGGGGATTAGAATTAGATCTACAATTTTCCTCTTTAGTTCTGGATGCCGACACTACACTAGAGTGGTTTATTGCGCCACCGAAGGGGCTTCAAAATAAACCTACAAGTTTCCTCTTTAGTTCTGGATGCGGCTACGCCACGCTAATGGCATTTGGCGTCGCAAAAAATGGATATGAATTAAACCTTCACTTTTTCTCTATGGTTCTGAATGACGCAACGCCATTCTAATGGCCTTTGGCACCGTAAAGAGACATGAATTATACCTTCAATTTTCTTGGTTTTTTGCCGATCCTGCCACGCCACTTTAATGGACTTTGCCGCCCCAGTTGGGCTTACATTAAAGCTTCCAAATTCGCATTTGGTTTTGGATGCCGGAACGCCAGTGTAATGGCCTTAGGCGCCGCCAAAGGAGCTGTAAATTAAACCTTTTGGTTCTGGATGCCTTTACCAAGTTTTCATGGCCTTTGTCGCAGCCAAAGGGGCTTTGAATTAAACCGTCAACTTTCCTTTTTGGTTTTTGATGCCGCCACTCCACTCTAATGGTATTTGGTGCCGTCAAAGGGACTTTAAATTAAACCTTTAATTTTCCTTTCTGGTTCTGGATGCAGGCAGCCACGTCACTCTATTGGCCTTTGGTGTCTCCAAAGAGGATTTAGATTAAACCTTGAATTTTCCTCTTTGGTTCTGGATGCCGCCACTCCACTCTAATGGCCTTTGACGCCACCAAAGGGGCTTTGAATTAAACCTTCAATTTTCCTTTTTGGTTCTGGATGAAAACACGCCACTCCATTGGCGTTTGACTTCGCGAAAGTTTCTTTAAATTAAGCCTTCAATTATCCTCTTTTAGTCCTTTATGCCGCCACGCCTATCTGGCCATTGGCGCCGACAAAGGGGTTTAAATGAAATCTTTACTTTGCTTCTCTGGCTTTGGATAATGCCATGCCACTTTAATTCCCTTTGGCGTCACCAAAGAGGCTTTAAATTAAACTTTCAATTTCCTGTGTGGTTCTAAATGCCGACATGCCACATTAATTGCCTTTGCTACCGCCAAAGGGGCTTTCTCCTTCGGTTTTGGATGGTGCTACGCCACACTAATGGCCTTTGAAGCCGGTAAATGGCTTTAGATTAAAACTTCAATTTTCCTCTTTGGTTCGGGCTGCCCTCATACCGCACTAATGGACTTTGGTGCCGCCACAGGGATTTTAAATTAAACAATGAATTTTCCAATTTCGTTTTTTATTGCCGCAAAGCTACTCTAATGACCTTGACTGCACCAAATGGGCTTTGAATAATACCTTCAATTTTCCCTATTGGTTCTGGATGCCAAAGTGGCTTCAAATTAAACCTTCAAATTAAACCTTTAATTTTCCTCTTTAGTTCTGGATGCCGCCACGCCACTTTAATGGCCTTTCGTGGCGACAAAGGGGTTTGAGTTAAACATTCAATTTTTCCCTCTGGTTTTGGATGCCACCAAGCCATTCTACTGGCCCTTGACGCCTCCAAAGGGCTTTAAAATAAACTTTCAAATTTCACTTTTGCTTTTGGATGTCTTCATGACTCTTTCATGGCTTTTGGTGCCGCCAAAGGGGCTTTCAATTAAACCTTCAATTTTCCTATTTGCTTTAGGATGACGACACACCACTCTCATGGCGTTTGACGTCGCCAAAGGTGCTTTATATTAAGCCTTCAATTTCCTCTCTAGTTTTTTATTCGGCCACGTCACTCTAATGGCCTTTGGCACGCGAAAGGGGCTTTGAATTAAACATTCACTTTTCCTCTCTGGTTTTGCATGCTGCCACGCCACTTAAATTCCCTTTGGTGCCGCCGAAGGGGCTTTAAATTAAACCTTCAATTTTCGTCTTTGGTTTTGAATGCCACCACGCCATATCATTGGCCTTTGCTACCACCAAAGGAGTTTTACATTAAACATTAAATTTTCCCCTATGGTTCTGGATGGCGCTACTCCACTCTAATGGCCTTTGGCGCCGGCCAAAGGATTTTAAGTTAAACCTTTAATTTTCCTTTATGGTTCTGGACACAGCCACGTCACTATTGGGCTTTGGTGCCTCGAAAGGGGATTTGAATAAAACTTTAATTTTTCTCTTTGGTTCTGAATGCCGCTACCCTAATGGCCTTTGCTACCACGAAAGGTGTCTTACATTAAACCATCAATTTTTCTCTATGGTTCTGGATGGCGCTACGCCAAGGGGCTTTAAATCAAACCTCTAAATTTTCTTTGTGGTTTTGGATGCAGCCACGTCACTCTATTAGCCTTTGGTGCCTCCAAAAGTGATTTAAACTAAACCTGCAACTTTCCACTTTGGTTCTGGATGCAGTCACTCCACTGTAATGGCCTTGGGCGCCTCCTAAGGGGCTTTAAATTAAACCTTCAATTTTCCTTTCTCGTTCTGGATGAAAACACGCCACTCAAATGGCGTTTGACGTCGCGAAAGATACTTTGAATTAAGCCTTCAATTATCCTCTTTAGTCCTTTATGCCGCCAGTCCACTCTAATGGCTTTTGGCGCCGTCAAAGGGGCTTTAAATCAAATCTTCACTTTGCCTCTCTGGCTTTGGGTGCTGCCATGCCACTTTAATTCCCTTTGGTGCTGCCAAAGGGGCTTTGCATTAAACCTTCAATTTTCGTGTTTGGTTCTAGATACCGGCACGCCGCATTAATGGCCTTTGCTGCCGCGAAACAGGCTTTCTCCCTCGGTTCTGGATGGCTCTACGACACACTAATGGCCTTTGAAGCCGGTAAAGGGTTATGATTAAGCGTTCAATTTTCCTCTTTAGTTCTGAGTGCAGAAAGTTCACTCATATGGCCTTTGGTGCCTCCAAAGGAGCTTTAAATTAAACATTCAATTTTCCTCTTTCATTGTGAATACCGCCAAGCATATCTAATGGCGTTTGGTGTCTCTAAAGGAGCTTTAAATTGAACCTTTAATTTTCATCTTTGGTTCTGGATGCCGCTAAGCTACTGTAATAGCCTTTTGTGCCGCCAAAGGGGCGTTTGGTTAAACCTCCAATTTTTCTCTTTCGTTCTTGATGTCCCCAAGCCACTCTAAAGGCCTTCAGCGCCGCCAAAGCGGCTTTGAATTATACCTTCAATTATTTTCTTTGGTTCTGGATGCTGCATAGCCACTTTAAAGGCCTTTGGCGTCGACAAGGGGCTTTAAATTATAACTTCAATTTTCCTCTTTCGTTCTGGATGACGCCACGGAACTCTAATGGCCTTTGGTGCCGCCAAAGAGGATTTAAATTAAGTCTTCAATTTTCCTCTTTGTTTCTGGATGGAGCCACGCTTCTCTAATGGCCTATATGCGCCGCCAAAGGGGTTTTGAATTAAATCTACATTTTTCCCCTTCAGTTCTGGATGCCGACACTACGCTATAATGGCTTATGGCGCCGCCGAAGGGGCTTGAAATTAAACATACAATTTTCCTCTTTCATTCTGGATGCCGCCAATTTACTCTAATGGTGTTTGGCGCCGCCAAAGGGAATACAAATTAAACCCTCACTTTTTCTCTCTGGTTCTGGATAACGCAACGCCATTTCAATGGCCTTTGGCGCCGACAAAGAAACTTTAATCTAAATCTTCAATTTTCTTGTTTCGTTGTCGATGCTGCCACGCCACTTTAATGGCCGTTGCCGCCCCCAGTGGTGCTTTTCATTAAACCTTCCAATTTCCCCTATGGTTTTGGATGCCGCCATGTAACACTAATAGCCTTTGGCGTTGCGCAAGGGGCCTTAAATCAAACCTTCAATTTTCGTGTTTGGTTTTGGATGCCGCCGTACCAATATAATGGCCTTTGGCGCCGCCAAAGAGGCTTTAAATTAAACCTTCAATATTCCCTTTTGGTTCTGGATGCCTTTACCAATTTTTCATGGCCTTTGTCGCCACCAAAGGGGCTTTAGATTAAACCGTCAACTTTCCTCTTTGGTTTTTGATACCGCCACTCCACTCTAATAGTATTTGTCGCCGCCAAAGGGGCTTTAAATAAAACCGTCATCTTTCCTCTTTGGTTTTTGATACCGCCACTCCACTCTAACAGTATTTGACGCCGCCAAAGTGACATTAAATTTAACATTCAATTTTCCTATCTACTTCTGGATAACGACACGATTCTCTAATGGCGTTTGACGTCGCCAAAGGTGCTTTAGATTAAGCCTTCAGTTTTCTTCTTTAGTTCTTTATTTGGCCACGCTAATCTAATGGCCTTTGGCGCCGCCAAATGGGCTTTAAGTTAAAGCTTCACTTTACCTCAGGTTTTGGATGATGCCACGCTACTATAATTCCCTTTGGCCCCGTCGAAGGAGCTTTGAATTAAACCTTCAATTTTCGTGTTTGGTTCTGGATGCCGCCACGCAACATTAATGGCCTTTGCTACCACTAAAAGGGTTTTACTTTAAACTTTCAATTTTCCTCTTATGCTTTTGTTGGCCCCATGCCACTCTAATGGCCGTAGGTGCCGGGAAAGGGGCTTTAAACTAAACCTTTAATCTAATTTGGTGCCTCCAAAGAGGATTTGAATTAAACCTTCAATTTTCGTCTTTAGTCCTTTATGTCGCCACGCAACTCTAATGGCCTTTGGCGCCGCCAATGGGGCTTTAAATCAAATCTTCACTTTGCCTCTCTAGTTTTGGATGCTGCCTTGCCACTTTAATTCCCTTTGGTGCCGCCAAAAGGGCTTTAGATTTAACCTTCAGTTTTCGTGTTTGGTTCTAGATGTGGTATGCCACATTAATGGCCTTTGCTATCACTAAAGGAGCTTTCCCCTTCAATTCTGGATAGCGCTACGCCACACTAATGGCCTTTAAAGCAGGCAAAGGGCTTTAAATTAAGCTTTCAACTTTCCTCTTTGGTTCTGGATGCAGCCCGTGACTCTAATGGCCTTTGATGCCTCCAAAGGAGCTTCAGATTAATCATTCAATTTTCTTTCGTTGTGAATGTCACCAAGCCACTCTAATATTAGGGCCTGTGGTGTCGCAAAAGAGGCTTTGAATTAAACCTTTGATTTTCCTCTTTGGTTATGCATGCCGCATGGCCACTCTAAAGGCCTTTGGCGCCGACTAATGGGCTTTAAAGTGAAACTTCAGTTTTCCTCTTTCGTTCTGGATGGCGCCGCAAAAGGTGGGATTAATCTGAACCTTCAATTTTCTTCTTTGGTTCTAGATGCTTTCACACCACTCTAATGGCCTTGGTGCTGCCAAAGGGGATCTAAATTAAGACGTCAATTTTCTTTTCTGATTCTGGATGGCTCCACGCTACACTAATGGCCTTTGGTGCCGACAAAGGGGCTTTGAATTAAATCTCCAATTTCTCTCTGTAGTTCTGGATGCCGACACTACACTATAATGGCTTCTGGCGCCGCCGAAGGAGCTTCAAATTAAACCTACAATTTTTCGTTTTAGTTCTAGATGCCGCCACACCATTCTAATTGCATTTGGCGCCGCCAAAGAGGATATTAATTAAATCTTCACTTTTCCTCTCTGGTTCTGGATGACGCAACGCCATTTAAATGGCCTTTGTCGCCGCCAATGGTGCTTGACATTAAAGAGAATTTGAATTTGCCTTTCAATTTTCTTGTTTGTTTGTCGATGCTGCGACGCCATTTTAATGGCCTTTGCAGCCGCCAATGGTGCTTGACATTAAACCTTCCAATCTCCCCATTGCTTCTGGATGCCAGCATGCCACATTAATAGCCTATGGCGCCACCCAAGAAGCTTTGAATTAAACCTTCAAATTTCGTTTTTGGCGCTTGATGCTTCCACGCCACTGTAATGGCCTTTGACGCCGCAAGAAGGCCTTTGAATTAAACGATGAATTTATTTTCCTCATTGGTTCTGAATGGCGCCAAGCGACTCTAATGGCTTTTGGCGCCGACAAAGAGGCTTTGTATTGAGCCTTCAGTTTTCCTCTTTGATTCCGAATGGCACCAAGATACTCTAATGGCCTAAGGCGCCGCCGAAGGGGCTTTGAATTAAATCTACAATTTTCCTCTTTAGTTCTGGATGCCGCCACGTCACTATAATGGCCGATGGCCCCTCCAAAGGGGCTTTGAAATATAACTACAATTTTCCTCTAGTTCTATATGCCGCCACACCACTCTAATGGCCTTTGGCGCCGCCAAAAGAGCTATAGATTAAACCTTCACTTTGCCTCTCTGGTTTTGGATGCTGCCATGCCACTTTAATTCCCTTTGGTGCCGCCGAAGAGGCTTTGAATTAGACTTTCGATGTTCGTGGTTGGGTCTGGATGCCGCCACGCCACATCAATAGTCTTTGCTACCACCTTCAATTTTCCTCTATGGTTCTGGATGGTGCTTTGCCACTCTATTGGCCTTTGGGGGTCAGCAAAGGGGCTTTAAATTAAACCTTTAATATTCCTTTATGGTTCTGGATGCAGCCACGTCACTCTATTGGCCTTTGGTGCCTCCAAAGGGGATTTGATTTAAACCTTCAATTTTCCTCTTTGGTTCTGGATACCGCCACTCCACTCTAATGGCTTTTGGCGTCGCCAAAGGGGCTTTAGATTAAAACTTTAATTTTTCTTTTTGGTTCTGGATGAAAACACGGCACTCGAATGGCGTTTGACGTCACTAAAGACAATTCAAATTAATCCTTTAATTATCCTCTTTAGTCTTTTATGCCGCCACGCCACTCTAATGGCTTTTGGCGCCGCCATAGGCGTTTTGAATCAAATGTTCACTTTGCCTCTCTGGCTTTGGATGCTGCCATGCCACTTCATTTCTTTTTGGCGCCGCCAAAGGGGCTTTTAATTAAACCTTCAATGAATGTTTTTTGCTGGCGCCAAAAGGGCTTTCTCCTTCTGGTTTGGATGGCGCAACGCCACAGTAATGGCCTTTGAAGCCGACAAAGGGCTTCAAATTAATCCTTCAATTTCCCTCTTTGATTCTGAATGCAGCCACGTGACTCTAATGGATTTGGTGCCTCCGAAGGAGCTTTGAATTAAACATTCAATTTTTTTCTTTCGTTTTAAATGCCGCAAAGCCAATCTAATGGCGTTTGGTACCATTAAAGGGGCTTTAATTTTTCTCTTTCGATCTTCATGCCGGTAATCCACTCGAATGGCCTTCAGCGCCTCCAAAAGGGCTTTGAATTATACCTTCTATTTTTCTCTTTGGTTTCGGATACCGCCATGCCGCTCTAATGGCCTTTGGAGTCGCCAAAGAGGCTTTAAATCAAACCTTCAATTTTCCTCTTTGCATCTGGATGCCGCATAGCCACTCTAGTGGCCTTTGGTGTCGACAAAGGGCTTTGAATTAAAACTTTAATTTTCTTCTTTGGTTCTGGATGCAGCCACGCCACTCTAATAGCATTTGGCGCCGCGAACGGGGCTTTAATTCAAACCTTCAATTTTTTTTTGTTCTGGATGCCTCCACCACACTCTAATTGACTTTGGCACCGCCAAAGGGGATTTACATTAAACCTTCAATTTTCTTCTTTGATTTTGGATGGCGCCACGCTATTCTAATGGCGTGTATGCGCCGCCAAAGGGGCTTTGAATTAAATCTACAATTTTCCTCTTTAGTTCTAGATGCCGACACTACACTATAATGGCTTATGGCGACGCCGAAGGGGCTTCAAATTAAACCTACAATTTTTTCTTTAGTTCTGGATGCCGCCACGCCACTCTAATGGCGTTTGGTGCCGTCAAAGAGGATATAGATTAAACCTTCTCTTTTACTCTTTGGTTCTGGATGACGCAACGCTATTCTAATGGCCTTTGGCTCCGATTTAGAGATTTTGAATTGAGCCTTTAATTTTCTTTTTTTCGATGCTGTCCCGCCACTTTAATGGCCTTTGTCGCCGCCAGTGGGGCTTTACATTAAACCTACCAATTTCCCCTTTGCTTTTTGATGTCGCCGTGCCACAGTAATATCCTTTGGCGCCAAACAAGGGGCTTTAGATTAAACTTTCATATTTCGTCTTTGGTTCTGGATGCCGCCACGTTATTGTAATGGCCTTTGGCGCCGCCAAAAGGGCTTTAAATCAAATAATGGATTTTCCTCATTGGTTCTGAATGGCGCCAAGCACCTCTAATGGCCTTTGGCGCCGATAAAAGTACTTAAAATAAACCTTCAATTTTCCTCTTTGGTTTTGGATGCCTTCACGCCACTCTAATGGTATTTTGCGCCGCCAAAGGATCTTTAGATTAAACCTTCAATTTTTCTATTAGCTTGAGGATGACGTCGTCAAAGGTGCTTTAAATTAAGCCTTCAAGTTTCCTCTTTAGTTCTTTATTCGGCCACGCCACTCTAATGGCATTTATTGCCGCCAAAGGAGATTTAAATCAAACCATCACTTTGCCTCTCTGGTTTTGGATGCTGCCACGCCACTTTAATTCCCTTTGGCGCCACCGAAGGGGCTTTGAATTAAACTTTTAATTTTCGTGTTTGGTTTTGGATGCCGCCACGCCACATTAATTGTCTTTGCTACCAACAAAGGGGTATTACAGTAAACCTTCAATTTTCCCCTAGGGTTCTTGATGGCTCTACGCCACTCTAATTGCCTTTGCGGCTGGCCAAAGATGAGGCCACGTCACTCTATTGGACTTTGATGCCTCCAAAGGGAATCTAAAGTAAACCGTCAATTTTCCTCTTTGTTTCTGGATGCCACCACTTTACTCTAATGGCGTTTGGCTTTGCCAAAGAGGCTTTAAATCAAACCTTTGATTTTCCTCTTTGGTTCTGGATGAAAACACGCCACTCTAATGGCGTTTAACGTCGCCAAAGGTGCTTTAGATAAGCCTTCAAGTTTCCTCTTTAGCTCTTTGTTCGACCACGCCAATGTAATTGCCTTTGGCGCCAGTAAAGGGACTTTAAGTTAAACCTTCATTTTGCCTCTCTGGTTTTGGATGCTGCCATGCAACTTTAGTTCCCTTTTGGCGCCGCCGAAGGGACTTTCAATTTAACCTTTAATTTTCGTGTTTGGTTTTGGATGCCGCCACGCCACACTAATGGCCTTTGCTACCACGTAAGGGGTTTTACATCAGACTTTCAATTTTCCTCTATGGTTCAGAGTTGCGCTACGCCAGTCTAATGGCCATGGCGCTGGTCAAGGGGCTTTAAATCAAACCTCTAATTTTTCTTTATGGTTCTGGATGAAGCCAAGTCACCCTATTGGCCTTTGGTGTCTCCAAAGGGGATTTATACTAAACCTTTAATTTTCCTCTTTGGTTCTGGATGCCGCTACTCCACCCTGATTGCCTTTGGCGCCGTCAAAGGAGCTTTAGATTAAGCCTTCAACTTTCCTTTTTGGTTCTGGATGAAAACACTCTACTTTAATAGCGTTTGACTAAGCGAAAGCTACTTTAGATTAATCCTTCAATTGTCCTCTCTAGTCCTGTATACCGTCACGCCTCTCTAATGGCCTTTGGCGCCGCTAAAGGGGCTTTAAATCAAATCTTCACTTTGCCTCTCGGGCTTTGGATGCTGCCATGCCACTTTAATTCCCTTTGGCGCCCCCAAAAGGGGCTTTAAATCAAACTTTCAATTTTCATGTTTGGTTCTAGATGTCGGCATGCCAAATTAATGGCCTTTGCTGCCGCTAAAGGGGCATTTTCCTCCGGTACTGTATGGCGCTTCACTAATGGCCTTTGAAGCCAGCAAAGGGCTTTAAATTAAACGTTCACTTTTTCTTTTTGGTTCTGGATGCAGCCACGTCACTGTAATGACCTTTGGTGCCTCAAAAGAGCTTTAAACTAAATATTCAATTTTCCTCTTTCATTCTGAATGCCGCCAGGCCACTCTAATGGCGTTTGGTGCCGCCAATGAGGCTTTGTATTAAACCTTAGATTTTCATCTTTGGTTCTGGAATCCGCTATGCTTATGTAATAGCCTTTGGTGCCGCCAAAGAAGTTTTCATTAAACCTCCAATTTTTCTCTTTCGTTCTTCGTGTCGCCAAGCCACTCTAATGGTCTTCGGCACCGCCAAAGGGGCTTTAATGTATACCCTCAATTATTCTGTTTGGTTTTTGATACCGCCAAGCCACTCTAATGGCCTGTGGTGTCGCCAAAAAGGCTTTAAATTATACCTTCAATTTTACTCTTTGGTTCTGGATGACGTATAACCACTCTAAAGGCTTTTGGCGCCGACAAAGGGGCTTTAATTTTAAACTTCACTTTTCTTCTTTCGTTCTGGATGGCACCACGGAAGCCTGATGGCCTTTGGTGCCGCCAACGGGTCTTTAGATTAAACCTTCAAATTTTCTCTTTGGTTCTGGATTCAGCCACGCCACTCTAATTGTATTTGGCGCCGGAAAAGGGGCTTTAATTTAAACCTTCAATTTTCTTTGGTTCTGGGTGCCTCTACGCCACTCTAATGGCCTTTGTCTCCGCCAAACGGTATTTAATTAAGCCTTCAATTTACCTCTTTGATTCTGGATGGCGACACGCTACTCTAATAGTCTATATGCGCCGCCAAAGGGGATTTGAATTAAATCTACAATTTTCCTCTTTAGTTCTGGATGCCGACACTACACTATAATAACTTATGGCGCTACCAAAGGGGCTTCAAATTAAACCTACAAATTTCCCCTTTAGTTCTGAATGCCACCACGCCACTCTAATGGCGTTTGGCGCCGCAGAAAGGGATATGATTTAAACCTTCACTTTTTATCTCTGGTTCTGGATGACGCAACGCTATTTCAATGGCCTTTGACGACGTAAAATAGGTTTTAGATTAAACCTTCAATTTTCTTGTTTGTTTGTCGATGATGCCACTCCACTTTGATGAACTTTTGCCGCCCACAGTGGGGCTTTACATTAAAGCTTCCAATTTCCCTTTTGGTTTTGGATGCCGCAATGCCACTCTAATGGCCTTTGACGCCCCCAAAGAGGCTTTGAATTAAATTTTCAATACTTCCTTTTGGTTATGGATGCCTTTACCAAATTTTCATGGCCTCTGTCATCGCCAAAGGGGCTTTAGATTAAACCAACTTTCCTCTTTGGTTTTTGATGCCGCCACTCCACTCTAATGGTATTTGGCGCCGACGAAGGAACTTTAAATTAAGCCTTCAATTTTCCTATTTGCTTCTGGATGGAGACATGCCACTGTAATGGAGTTTGACGTCGCCGAAGGTGCTTTGAATTAAGCCTGCAATTTTACTCTAGTTCTTTATTCGACCACGCCAATCTAATAGCCTTTGGCGCCGCCAAAAGGTGATATAATAAAAGGTTCACTTTGCCTCTGGTTTTGGATGCTGTCACGCCACTTTAATTACCTTTGGCGC
>JAUUDZ010173155.1:0-16527 GCA_032361705.1 Panulirus versicolor | reverse complement strand
CTCTCTCTCTCTCTCTCTCTCTCTCTCTCTCTCTCTCTCTCATGAAGGCAGTACCTTACCGCAGACCAGACGTTTCATATCTCGGTTCTAGTGTTCTTGTGTCCTTGTGTGATTGCTGTTGGCCGTAATCAGAAGCGTGATCTCGTCACCACCACTTGTCTGCGTAATATAACTGGCATCGTCAAGGCGCACGTTTGTTCTTCAGATCTTTCAATTAGTCCCTGGGTGACAATCATACGTACCTGCGTTGTATCAAGGTGTTGCCCAAGGCGTTCATACAGAAAACGGTTGTCCTGTGGTTCTCTTCCTCTTCGCCTTCCGTTGCTCCTGCGCGTTGCATGACGTAGATAATTTCCTGAGTTCCAAACAGGATCTCCGTCAAGTCGCATTACCAAATCTATGATAAGGATAATCGATAATCTAATCCTGGAAGTCGTCTGGAGCATTCTAGGTTATCTGGATATTTCGAGTTATTTTGGTGTCATTTTTCATTTTAAGGTATCTAGAGCTTTAATGACACTTACAAATATCTTAGTGCATACGAAGGAATTCATTTGAAGTATGGGTCTAACATTTATTTTTGGTTGAATATTCTGCATTTGATTAACTAGAACATTTTGGGTTATCTAATTATCTAATTTTGCTCAGGTACTCCCTGCCCCAGAAGTCCCTTACATTCTTATGAGGCTCCTGCAGCACTCTGGAACCTGGCTGCGTCCATTGGTCGGGGCAACAGATCATAAAGCGCTATGATGATGCGTGTTTGTCATGTGCTTGGTGCCTTGTTTTTGGCAGTTGTATCGTAAGATTGAAGGACCTAAGGCTATGTTGGAACGATGTTTGTAGGGTTTAGTGTTGGGTTATGTTCAGAGCGTGTGCGGCAGAGTGTGACTCGTGCTTGTCTGGGGAGAGTAGCGTCTGATGGGTGTGTGTCTGGTGGGTTGGAGTTAAATAATGATATGGGAGGTTGATTGTTTAGTGCTTGTCGGGTTATTTCACTGTGTATGTGTTTTGCCAGAGTTATATTTGTTAAGGGTGAGGGGATTTGTGAGTCGATGTTACTGAAGTGTGAGGCAGGAGTCAGCTTTTTATTTCTACAAGGGGACAGGTGATTTGTCATAGAGTGGTTTGGATGGGTGGAGTTTAGTGCTGGTGGACAGAAGTGAACATCAAGTATGTTGAGATAGGACATTATTGATAGGGATTTGTTTCATTGTACAGGCAGGTGCTAAGTGTTTGTGGTTGTTAGGTAACCAGTAATTGGTTTGAGTGGACTATATTGCGTTGATGGTTTGCAGCTTTGTTGTGTATGCTCTGAAGAGTAAGGAAGACCAGGCAGGTGAGACATATTGTAAAGTGGAGCGGATGAATTGTTTGTAGGGGATATTCTAATATATTGGAAGGTTTGTGATGGACGAGTCTTAGAAATCTAATTGATACAAGTCCTTTGAAAGGGTTTTGGTTTCCTAGAACGCTGCAGGTCCTGTAGAACGTGTAAGGTCATACTGTAAGTTCAAGGTATGTAGAGCGTACCAAAGTATTCACCTCAGGATTCTTGCCACGAGTTAATCTCCACGAGCCTGTAATCCCTGGCTGGCTGAGAGGCGAGGATTTTCCCACAGCATGGAAGAAGCTCGAGATTTTCTGGCCGGCTGGTCCGTCGCTGCATCTCACGGATGGGATCACCGGTCCTGCTGGACTCCTGACACCGTCCACCCGTCTAGAGTGGTTCAGGGGGATGGAAACACCTGCTGAGGCAAGGAAGGACATTCCTCTTGAAAATAGAATGGGAAATGGACAGCTGTTATTGGTAGGAGGAGAGAGGAACCTTCTGAGATCAGGAGGCAAAGATGACATTTGTCAAGGACCAAAAAGATTGGAATCCTGAACGGAGAGTCGTGGAGTCGTGGAGGGAAGAGTAATGTTATCGAGGACGGGAGGGGAGATACAAAGAAACAGACCACTAGGTCCTCTCGAGGCTGTTTGTGATAGTGGTAGATATCAGCAATTCACAGATTAACGAGGTAAGAGCAGATAACCAAACAGATGATTCAAAGAGAAGAACCTTCAGACTATCCATATCGATAAGGAGGCGCAAATATTATTAATCGTGGATTTGAAGTGAGCTATTCAACAAGTTTGTACTTAAACTTTTTTATAGTACCAATATCTCACTCACTTAATAATCTTTCCAAACGTTAAGGGTTCTTTTGAAACAAAAGTACTTTTCATTAAATGTATAACGTTTACCCTAAAGTTTGCATCCATATTCATGTGTGATGTCAGTCGAATCATTCCTTAATTAGGCTGTTAGCTGAGACAACACAGGCAGCTGAGGTCCCAATCAAGGCTATTCTATTAACGCTTTACATACATATTTAATGTATGTATGACTCATGGTGTGGTGCCTGAAGATTGGCGGAATGCATACATAGTGCCATTATACAAAGGTAAAGGGGATACAGATGAGTGCTCAAATTACAGAGATATAAGTTATTTGAGTATCCTTGGGAAATCAAATGGGAGGATATTGATTTAGAGAGTGAATGCATGTACAGAGCATCAGATTGGGGAAGAGCAGTGTGGTTTCAGAACTGGTAGAGGATGTGTGGATCAGGTGTTTCCTTTAAAGAATGTGCGTGAATAATATTTAGAAAAGCAAATGGATTTGTATGTAGCATTTATAGATTTAGAGATGCTCTGTGGAAGGTATCAAGAATATATGGTGTGGGAGGCAAGCTGTTAGAGGCAGTGAAGTTTTTATCGAGGATGTAAGGCATGTGTACGACTAGGAAAAGAGGAGAGTGATTGGTTCTCAGTGAATGTCGGTTTCCGGCAGGGGTGCATGATGTCTCTATTGTTGTTTGATTTGTTTATGGATGGGATTCTTAGGGAGGTGAATGCAAGAGTTTAGGAGAGAGGGGCAAGTATGCAGTCTGTTGTAGATGAGAGATCTTGGGAAGTGATTCAGCTGTTCGCTGATGATACACCGCTGGTGGTTGATTCGGGTGAGAGACTGCAGAAGCTGGTGACTGAGTTTGGTAAAGTGTACGAAAGAAGAAAGCTGAAAGTAATTGTGAATAAGAGCAAGGTTATTAGGTACGGTACGGTTGAGGGACAAGTCAATTGGGAAGTATGTTTGAATGGAGAAAAACAGGAGGAAGTAAAGTCTTTTAGATATCTGGGAGTGGATTTGGAAGAGGATGGAACCATGGAAGTGGAAGTGAGTCACAGGGTGGGGAAGAGGGCGAAAGTTCTGAGAGCGTTGAAGAATGTGTGGAAGTCGAGAACATTAGGTACAGTGGGATTGAGGGTCAAGTCAATTGGGAGGTAAGTTTGAATGGAGAAAAACTGGAGGGAATAAAGTGTTTTAAATATCTTGGAGTTGATTTGGCAGAGGATGGAACCATGCAAGCGGAAGTGAATCATAGGGTTGGGGAGGGGGCGCAAATTCTGGGAGCCTTGAAGAATGTGTGGAAGTCGAGAACATTATCTCGGAAAGCAAAAATGGGTATGTTTGAAGGAATAGTGGTTCCAACAACGTTATATGGTTGCGAGGCGTGGGTTATAGATATACTTGTGCGGAGGAGTGTGGATGTGTTGGAAATGAGATGTTTGAGGACAATATGTGGTGTGAGTTGGTTTGATCGAGAAAGTAATGAAAGGGTAAGAGAGATGTGTGGTAATAAAAAGAGTGTGGTTGAGAGAGCAGAGGATGGTGTTGAAATGGTTTGGACATATGGAGAGAATGAGTGAGGAAAGATTGACAAACAGGATATATGTGTCAGAGGTGGAGGGAATAAGAAGTGGGAGACCAAATTGGAGGTGGAAGGATGGAGTGAAAAAGATTTTGAGCATTCTGGGCCTGAAAATACAGGAGGGTGAGAGGTAAGGAATAGAGTGAATTGGAACAATGTAGTATACTAGGGATGATGTGCTATCAGTGGACTGAACCAGGGCATGTGCAATGTCTGGGGTAAACCATTGAAAGGTCTGCGGGGCCAGGATGTGGATTGGGAGACCTGGTTTCAGTGCATTACACATAACAGGTAAAGACTGAGTGTGAACTAATGTGGCCTTTTTTGTCTGTTTTCCTGGCGGTACCTCGTTAAAGCAGGGGGTATCGATGCTGTTTCCTTTGGGGCAGGATAATGCAAGGAATGGATGAAAGCAAGGAACTCTCAAGGGGGTGGCCACTGCATAAGAGGTTCTAGGGCAGTGTTTCCAGAGGCTTCTAACTAATGTTTCTACCAATATCTACTACCTAATGTGTTTACCTAATGTTCCTTGCTAATGCTCCTGCCTACTTACTACTAATGTCCTTTGCTTATAAAAGGCAGGGCTAGTGCATAGCACTCACTACATGAAAATCTAGCATTATGGAGAATGAGTTGTGTGAATTAAACGTTGTCAAGTGTTATGTGGGATAAGGCGAGAGTCTATGTTTGTAAACAATGCCAGCAGTCCACATGTGGATAAGGTAGAAAGAAAAGACTCACTGTTCAGCTGTCTCTTAACCCTCCCAATACCTAGGCGGTAGTACCAGTAATATCCCTCTTGGTTGGTGGCTTCCTATCATTTACTTTTTACCTGTAGTCCCTCTTGCAAGATAATGAATGTTACTTTTAAAAATCCATAGTAATCAAATTTTTGGGGAACAAAAATAAAATTTGACTGCACATGCCTGAAGGCCCTACTGGAACCTATTATACCTGGCAGTGCAGCAGCTTACTGTAAAGGATGCATAGCTGACATAACATCTTTCCAGGATGAGTTGTTAATCATATTATTTAGGAACTTATATTCTAGTTAATCATATTATATTTAAGGATAATTTTTTAAATAATATTTGAGAATATCGTGTACACAGTGTTTTGGATATGATTACTGCAGTGAAAGGGTTGAAAGTACATGTAATCTTTTGTAAACTTCCTAACTAGTGCATTAAGTTTTTACACTAATGAAATCTTATAATTGGTATGAACATTAGTTTGTGAATATGGCCTGTGTATCTAATGAATTTCAATTATTCCAATGTTTTACTGCTGTTTATATGTCACCAAGGTTCAGGTAGACTTTATGAAAATCTCTAATACTGGCAATTAGAAGTTTATTACCACAACTGTTTTTTCTTACTGTAGAGGACATAATGAGAGTAAATATTGTTTTTACTCTAGTTGGACCTTTTTTGATGTAAATTAATGTATTAATTGCATTAAGGCATAACACATAAAATACAAAATGAAAATCCTTCCTAGTTGCCAGGTCAGGATACATAATGTCAGCATGTATAATGAGCCAAGTATAATACCAAGTAGTATTCTGTTTATTGATAATTTCTACAGCATTGTGTTAGCATTGTTTACTTGATGGTCCACCAGTTGATGAATTAAGCCACATTTTAATATTATTTCATATATTTATAATACATGAAATTTACAATGCTGTTAAGTCTTATACTTTATCATGGTACATGAAAAATATGATGTCCATTTTTGCAGGGATGGGTTTTTATAGGATGATAAAAGATCAGTGAAGTAGTGCTGTCACAAATTTATAATATAAATAGGGTTTTGAGTTATTTCCTCTCTCATTTTATATGGTGCATGATTTTGATCTCTTATTAATTCTAAAGATGGCTTTGTGTTTTCTGTGTAGAATGAGAAAATTGAATTTACATTAATGTCATGAGGATGAGGATAGGTATTATGTACACAGTATTTTCCAGTTGGATAAAAGATTACACAAGACATTATACAGTCTGTAAGTGGGAGAAGGTAACTTTGATCATTTCAATGTAAAACATGAGACCAGATAATCCAGTCATGTGCTTAGAGAAGGACAGTTGACTGTTTAACCAACAAAGTTGGGCATGTACTTTGAGTAAAATGGATGACTGTTTAAGCCACGGTCACAATACCTGAAATGCATAATGAACTACTGAAGAGACTAGAACCATGAAAGAGTTGATGATAGTGTCGCATCATCTTAATGTTCTGGCACTGACAGTGGTGAGATATTTAGAAACAATGCAATGGAATTGTGCCTTTTTTAACTTTGCTACAAAACTCGCCCCTTTTCTCTATCAAAAGGATTCCATACATTCATACTAAATGTTATTATTGATGTCTTCCTCACAGTGCACATTACGGCAAGCTAATCCCTGGAATGCTTTCTCGTAGAAAGTTTTCTTCAACAAAGCTTGTTTCTTTGTAGCTCAGTGTCCCTTTCAGTTTTAATCTTTGCAACTGGTTTTTATATCCAAAAAAGAACAATTACTGTCAAAAGATTTTAATACAGCTTTATGTGTGAACTTGTTCGTATTTTAAGCCACAAGGAAGAATTCTTTAGGCCAAAAACACTTTGCCTTTTTTCAGTATTCATGCTTTCTTGGTCTAGGCCTTGTGCATTCCATATTGTTTACTCTTATGAAAGTTTTTTATCATATAATGTTTACTTATTTAATTAGTTTATCTACCCAAAATATTTTCCAAATTATTTTAACCATTCATATTTGTGAAATAAGGAATGTGTATTAGTGCTCCTAAGTTGCTTACTTGATAATTTTATAAACAATATTAATTAGAAAAATTTGTGAAAGCAGCATTTTACTTAACGAGACCTTGATCTTTAAGTAAGGATAGAGACCTGAAAACAAGTGGGATATGAGGAAAAAGATTAAATCAGGACCATCTGTTAACGTAATGACTACAAAATGTCACTGTAATTACCCAACATGTGGGACCCATGAGATAAGCTACGAGTGTGCCTTTTGTAGAATAGGTCACTTGCACCTGTTTTTTGTGAGTTTCAGTACTGATAACCAACAAATGTGTATCCATATGATAAAAATCATAGAACTCGGGACTTTATATTTGTAGAATTTATTTTATTTCAACAAAGAACATTTTATCATTTATCTTTTACTACTAACTTGTATGTATAGTACTATGTATCACACCATAGCATGAATTATGGGGCATAAAATCCAGCACATATACATGTATACATACAAGTGTGTTCGTCTAGAATGATGGTCCACTGGCTTGGCTTTAAGAATATCAAGAGTTGCTAGAACAGCAGTTTCATATCTCAGGCCATGTATATTGAGTAAAGTGAATAACTTCACATGAGAAAGAGGTCAGGAAGATGTAATCTCAAAGGACTAAGATCTTATGTGGCCCCTTTAGTTTCAAAAGGGCATTTATTGTTAGAATATTTTATGTACACCATGATCACAAATGCTGGGATTATACCATTTTGTTGGGGTTTTGAATTGTGCTTCCTTTTCTTTCCTTAGAGACAACCATTACATGTTTTGGAAAATGCATCAAAAACTGCTAGCAGTATAACAAACAGAGAAATTGTAATTCAATACATGTAAATAGAAGAATTATTGTGAAAAATGAAGCATAATTTGATGGAGGAATCACTGAAGTTTAACTGTTGCATAACTACTAATTATACTGAATGAAAACTTCTTTAGGATTACTCTTAGTCATACACTAACATAATTTTTGTGTTGCCTGTGTAGCATGGAAGATACAGGGATCACTCTTTTGTCCGTCCATCCATTGTCAGGAGTCTTACTTTACCCTGCAGCTTAACCCTGTTCACAACTCTAGGAGGTCTAAATCAGGTACTCCTGTAACTTATTAATTGTTATCCCAGCCTCAAAGAATTGATTATCATAAGATCCAGAGCTTTAGATTGGGTTATGCATGTCTTCTTATTACAAATTTTAACCTAGAACTTAACCTAGCTCATAACAAAAAAATTGTCATATTAGCCATGGAACTTAATAAGGATTATATATTTTGCATACAATATTTCCATCCATTCTTATTTAATTTACATAACTAATACTGTATGCTGCAATGCAGATGACCCTGATATTCCATGGAACACTATTTTTGGTTCATATTCAGAACTGAATAACTTCATTGTATTTGTTTATATCTTATAGAAAATTTTGATGCCAAAATTTCATATGAATATGGCTTGAGTTTTCTAGTGTTGCATAAGGTTTTATAGTACATACTGATGTTTATGAAGTTGAAAATTTTAGTGTTGATAGTCATTACTGTACATGATCTCTTGTTGAAAGTTGAATGTAAGGCAGATTGTGGCATTTGTAATGAATTCAACTAATGTATGCAACTGTTAACTGCATTGTATTCCCTCAGTTTACAGCATAGAATTTAAAATCTTGAGGATAGGCAGTAAGGTGCACAATTAAAAAACAAAGTGCTGAAGATGACGATCCAAGGGATAGGGAAATGTAATGTTTTATAATGTGTAAATATAGGCTTTTTACTGTGATAGGGTCTCCCACCTTCAGACTTAAATATTAAAATACTACTATCCTAACTATTATGTTGTATATGAGTTATAATGAAGGGTTATAAGCCTTGCCAACACCTGGTTATTCTCAAGATAACACAACTGTATCATTGATTGTTCATGAGTGGCACTATCCTTAGCTTTTGTTGAACCAATTATTTATTCATTTATTTTCACATCACATGAATGTCATCAGTTTTGTTTAATTTTCTTTATAGAAGAGGTGTGTAATTAATTGTAGAAGATATTTTCTGTATAATTTTCTGTATCCCATAATTTGATGATCAAGAATTATCAGAATTATGAAGTGGTAATGAAAATTTTTAGATTGCTGAAATATTTTTTATGTGTAGAAGAAAATTGCTTGATTAAATTGGTCTATGAGAGCTTATAGTTCAGATCTGGAGTATGTATAATTATGATGATTTAGTTGAAGTCTTGTTGCTACTTGTGTACAGGTTTAGAGTATTGGAAAACTATGCATTGTTGGTATTCTTCAAAAAACGAACTATTTCAGTATGCTGAGCTTTTGGTACTAATCTCAAGAGATTTACTCTTTCACTTTGTCTTCCAAGTCACCTTGTTTCTCAAACTATTTGTACTCTTTTTGGTGCACTCTATATAATCTCATATTGAGGTTTCAGTATAGTTTGTTGGCTTTAGATGAAGGATCAATTGATGCATTAGTAGATCCCCCTTCTTTTTTGTATCATACCATGGATGTGATTCATACTAAGAACCAGAAAGAAATTAACATCAAGGAATTTTCTGATATAAAATTTGGTACAATACTAACACAGTGTGATCCAGTTAAACTTTTGTTAATGAAAACATTCTAAGGCACTTCATAAAACTTACATCTTGTTTCTTGGAGGATGAAGTTCTCCAAGTTGTTTTCTCCTTGTATGTAAGTTTCATTTAGGTTTTTGCATTTTTATTTATACACTGCATTTTTATAATTAGAAGAATCACAAGAGGAAGTGATATTAGCCTAAAATACTCAGTTGGTCATAGCTTTAACTGCATCCTCTCTTGGGTCATTGAGAAAGGAAACAATTGTGGAACCGCTAAGTAAATTTATTTTCTTTTCACATTTCTTCTGTGCTATGCCTCATATTTGCACCTAGTCATTTCTAATATAAAGACTTTATTAAGCGTACTTAAAAATGAAGACAATTTGGGTCTGTTATCATATTGCTGCTTGTACTGTTTGTAGAATTGTACATAAAATATATGCCCTGTATTAAGCTTTATGTCCTGTTGAGATGCTACATTTACTCAACTATCCATATTAGATAAATTTTAGTTAAAAATAATCTTTTAATATAAGTAGACATTCCATACTGCAACTGATTTTCCTGAGAAGTCTTGTAAGCTATTAAACTTGGCGGTCCCACAAAAAGATGCTTGGATAAAATTGCACCGACATGGGCAGAGACCAGGGAAGGATTGGGGATTCAGAACATGCACAGGCACAGTGGTTGGGTATTGGAAAACCTTCATTTTACAAGCAAAGGAAGTGATGAGTGTAAATGTTCAGTTATATTGAGGCTTTATCTAGTTTGTCAGTTTAGAAGTATTCTGTGAGACAAACCAGTTAACTGCAGGCTGTGGAAACATTCCACTTTCTACGTATTTAACTCGGTAAAAAAAAAATAAAGGAATCTCAGCTTGTACTTCAGCCCTAAAAACAGTTTGCCAGTAATGTAAAAATTTTATTTCCGGAGGCTATACTCTTAAAATGCATTAAGTGGAAGTTTTAAATTTTATCACTTCACACGTTGGGACATTGTGAGTAGCATATTTGAGAGGCTAATTAAAAGGATGGAAAAGGTATGAAAGTACAGTATCAAAAATAAAAATTAAACCATAAGATTTATGTCCTTTCAAAGTTTTAAGTGGCTGAAATGATTTTTTTTTCTTTTTTTTAATAAATGTCCTCCTTCCCTTCACCCAGCCTGATCTGCCCATGTCCATCTGTTGAATGCCTGCTTACTATGCCCCTACCCATTGTATGTGTGCATGTGTGACAGATTTGTATTGTATAAATGAGTGGTATCTGTCAAGTGTAACAAATTTTTCCATAACATGTCTTGAACTATTTATTGTTTTAAAATGATATTTTTATGTCTTGCCAAGCCAAACTGTATATAAATTTAAAATCGGGCTATTGTTTTATTTATCCAAAATATCAAATACTGAAATAACCTTTCTTGAGCAATTTTGCATTGGAATGAAAAACCTGTCATTAAATTTGAAAGATTCTTTTAGGTTGTTGCAGGTTTAAGGATGATAATTTTACCGAGATCACAAGAAAGCAAAAAAAAATTGGTTATCCAGAGCATCCACGGCACCCACAGTGCACACATTCCACAATTTTGCCCTGAAAAGAAAAATACAGAAATGAGTTGCAAGTAAAGACTTTATAGACAAACCAAAAGACAGGGGAATCACAGGATGTTACAAAAGGCTAGCTAAACAAGACTTACAGGAAAACTTTAAACCTATAAACATTACGGGAAGAATTCAGTTGTATCTAAACCTTAACATCATGGAAGGAATTCATGTGTGCATACATAAACCTTTTATCGTGGGAAAATGTTATCATGGGAAATAACAGTCTTGTCAAAAACTTTTCTCTCTAAAGTACATATCCCTACTACTGTAAGGAGCACAGCCTTAGGATGCAGGAGAATTCAGAATCTGGGTAGCACTAAGACTAATAAAACTTGGGACTGAGGTAATTATTTTCATATATCAAACATACAGGAGGAAGAGAGGTGTGCAAGGAAGAGCAAATTGGGATGATGTGCTATACCAGGGTCAATGTGCTATTAATGGACTGAACCAGGGCATGTGAAGCATCTGTGATAAACCATGGAAAGGTCTGTGGGTCCTGAAAGTGGATAGGGAGCTGTGGTTTCAGTGCATCACACATGACAGCTAGAGACTGTGTGAATGAAGGTGACCTTTTTTGTTTGTTTTCCCGGTGCTACCTTGCTGAAGCAGGGGGTTTTAATTTTCCAAAAGAAGGAACGGAGAGGTGGGCCAAGTGAGGATATACCCTCTAAGGCTCACTCCTCTGTTCTTAATGCTACCTCGCTTATGCAGGATAAGGCAAATATGTATGAAAAAAAAAATATGTTTATGTATGTATATGTTGATGTGTATCTGGGCATTTATGTGTATATGAGTGGATGGGCCATTCTTCGTCTGTTTCCTGGCACTACCCTGCTGACATGGGAAACAGCGACTATGCATAATAAATAAATAAATTAGAATATTATGTAATTATTTTATATTACTTTTTATACTTAATCACTGTTTTCTGTGTCAGTGAGGTACCGCCAGGAAACAGACAAAGAATGTCCCATCCACTCATATACACATATATATACATAGACGCCCATACATACATATACATATATACACATACATATTCATACTTTTGAACCAAGGCATGTGAAGTGTCTGGGGTAAACCATGGGAAGTTTTGTGGGGCCTGGATGTGGAAAGGGAGCTCTAGTTTTGGTGCATTACACCTGACAGATAGAGACTGAGTGTGAATAAATGTGGCTTTTGTTGTCTTTTCCTAGTGCACCTCACGCACACGTGGGGGGAGGGGGCACGGTGCCATTTCATGTGTGGCAGGGCAGCGGTGGGAATGGATGAAGGCAGCATGTATGAATATGTATGTGTATATATATGTGTATGTCTGTGTATCTATATATGTATGTATACGTTGAAATGTATAGGTATGTATATGTGCGTCTGTGGGCATTTATGTATATACATGTGTATGTGGTTGGGTTGGGCCATTCTTTCGTCTGTTTCCTGGTGCTACCTTCCTAACGCGGGAGACCGCGACAAAGTATAATAAAACAAATATAAATATTCATATGTGCTTGCCTTCATCTACTCCTGTTGCAACCCCACCCCACAGAAAGCAGCATATAATAAAGATAAAAGAAGAAACAGAAGGAGCCAAGCAGTAAGTTCTCATCCCCCTCAAAGGCTCAGACTGGGGTGTCTAAATGTGTGTGGATGTAAACAAGATGAGGAGAAATAGGCAGTATATACATTTTGAGGAAAGAAACCTGCAAACCTAATTAGTGCAGTTTGTTCTGTCAGAAATGAGCTGTTTTAAAATGTTTATTTATCAAAAATTCTGCAATTCTTTTAGCTGATTAGAACAACATACCTCTTCTAGTTTGCTCTTAGGAACTCGGCAAACACAATTTGTGCCAAAGTTTGTGTCTCGGGACTGGATACACCGAAGGCAGCAGAGATTCTCATATCCTTGCTTGCGCCATTTAGCAATGAGGTTCTGATCTGCTATCTTCTCTTTCAGACAATAATCGTATAACTCTGCAATAAGATAACAAAATGACTATAGAAACATTCAATGTTATTCTGTGCATGATAAAAATTACAAAAGGATGGCAATGGGAATGCTCATCTTTAGCAATGGAAATGCTCAAAATGAGGGTAGGGACATTTAAGATAAAAGAATTGAATGTGAACTGACAACCAAGGTGGATGCTAAAAATTTAGGAGTAATGTGTACAAGAAGCTTACATGATAAAAGTGTTTGTCCCAGCTCTAATGTAAGGATAGTTTACCTACATCCAGACAGGTTAAAAACTGGGGTGATACAGTTGGAATTACAAGAATATGGTCAAGAAAGATTTGTGGTATGAAGAAATTCTTAAAAAGACTCATGAGCATAAGCCCTTGAAAATGTTATGGTTTTAAACAATGTGAATGAAAGTAGGGGATGTGAAGAGGGAGACTTCAAAAGAGATGGAGAAATACAAGGGGTTAAATACTTACTGTAGGCTTATCGTATTTCAAATGAGGATGTCATGGGAATTATTTTGATCACAGACGAAGGAGACAGGTAATGTGAAAGGAAATGAGTCTCATCTGACAAATCAAAATGTATGAAGTTAAAAATATAGATGCAGTTTTTTCAGTGTGGAAACATCTGTTTACTCGAGCACACTGGACATATGCTGAGGACGTGTGTGAGTGAATGTGGGGCTGTGTTCACTTATTTACCCTTAATAATTGGGAATGTAAAGCTAACTCCAGGCAACTATCAATTACTGTATTGAATGTAGCCAAATGGATAGCCTTTACAACTGTGGAAGAAATGTCACACATATACACACATGACTGAATATAATAAATTCATTTCATCTGGCATTATCTACATTTCCCCCCTTGATACCTAATTGTTTTTAATCTATTTTTATGAAGTAGCACCAGGATCAGACAAACAACAGCCTCATTTGCACACATCCAGTTTTTAGCTGTAATGTGTGATGTACTGAAACCAGATTCTAATTCTCACAGCCAAGTCCCTTCGACTTCTCCAAAGTTTATCTTCACAGCTTCATAAGCCCGATTCAGTTCATTAAGTGCACATCATCCCACTTAATTCAAGTCTTTATCTAATACATGCCTCTCACCCTCCTGAATGTTCAGGAGCCAATACCCCAGAATACTCCTATATTCTAACATTCTATCATCCTGTTGGCCTCCTCATGAAATATGCATGGCAGGTAAAGGAAACTACATGTACAGTACAATCAACAAAGCAAGTAGTGTGTTTCACACTTGTCCTCCATATTGGCATATCCATCATTTCTTTTTTGAGCAGGCCAGGTCCAAGACACATTCATAGAACACTGTCAAAACTACTAAACCTTCAAAGGTTCCCACTTTTGCCTTTACAGAGTGATCTTTCCCAACACATTCCTTAAATGTAACCAGTGGCATGACATAGTTTTTCAGCCTGTTCCTAATTTCACCCCCAATGCTTCTATATTGTGCTATATCCAATCTCAGGTACTTAAAGCAATATATACAGTGCTGGCCAATAAAGTAGGCATGAGGGGGCCTGACACAACCATCAAGGATAAACATGAAATAAAACCATGAAAACTGTGTTCACCACCAATTAGTACTTTACTGGTTTCTCTTTCCTTTTTGTACACTCCTTGAAATGACCAGGAACTGAATCAGCATGATTCTGATGCCATTTAGGCTCCATATTTGCCCAAATTTCACATATGGCCGCCTCCAACTTTGGTAATGATGAAATATCCCTGTTACATAGTTTCATTTTCATTAAGCACCCATAAGTTTTCTATTGGATTCAATCCACAGAATTCCTGGCCTGTTACTGAAAAAGTCAACTGCACAGTCTTTAAGCCAATCAGTGACTAGTTTGGTAATGTGGCAAGGAGTCCCATTTTGCATGAACACTTCACCCTTGCACTTTTTGAATGAAACTGGAAGATGGACACACAGTTGCTCAAGGTAACTTTGGCTGTTCATATAGTTTCATTCTTTGGCAACATTACAACATCCCAATATCATAATTATTGAAACACTCCTACACCATAAGTGAAACAGGGAACTTTACAGTGCTTGCAATGGGATCAAATGGATCATAGTCTGGTATACTGTACACATAACCATGACTGCCACCTGACACTGAAATAGGTGGCTCCATCACTCTACAAGATGCTTCTGAACTTAGCCATATCCCACATTACATATTTCTTGCAAAAATCAACTCTTTTACTGGTGCCTACAAACTACGAGCAGTTTGGAAAGCAACCTTCAGCTCCAGTACATAGGTCCTCATGTAAGTGCTACTGCATATCACTGAACAGTCTAGGTTATATATTCTTTTGCACTGAAGCTTGGATCTGCATCCACTTGGAGTTTTAGAACATTTAGAGTATGTGAAGCAGTGCTGCCACTTACATTCAACTTCTTAACCCATCACTGTACCTGATCTCAAGCTCACAACAGTAATATTGGAATATGCTTATGTGGCTTATTTCCCTTGCAACATGCAACTGTAGTATTTTGTCACATGTGAGTATTTCTAAACACAGTAGGTAGTAGAAGTACGACAAGGCAAAAAAAAAAGAAGGCATATGATAAGAGTTGACAGAGATGCTTTATGGAAGGTATTAAGAGTATAACACAGTAGGTAGTAGAGGTACGAAAAGGAGAAAAAAAAAAGAAGGCATATGATAGAGTTGATAAGAGATGCTTTGTGGAAGGTATTAAGAGTATATGGTGTGGGAGGTAAGTTGCTAGAAGCAGTGAAAAGTTTTTATCTAGGATGTAAGGCATGTGTACGAGTAGGAAGAGAGGAAAGTGATTGGTTCTCAGTGAATGTCGGTTTGCGGCAGGGGTGCGTGATGTCTCCATGGTTGTTTAATTTGTTTATGGATGGGGTTGTTAGGGAGGTGAATGCAAGAGTTCTGGAGAGAGGGGCAAGTATGCAGTCTGTTGTGGATGAGAGAGCTTGGGAAGTGAGTGAGTTGCTGTTCCCTGATGATACAGCGCTAATGGCTGATTCGGGTGAGAAACTGCAGAAGCTGGTGACTGAGCTTGGTAAAATGTGTAAAAGAAAAAGGATCAGAGTAAATGAGAACAAGAGCAAGGTTTTTAGGTACTGTAGGGTTGAGGGACAAGTCAACTGGGAGGTAAGTTTGAATTGAGAAAAACTGGAAAAATTGAAGTGTTTTAGATATCTTGGAGTGGATTTGGCAGCGGATGGAACCATGGGAGCGGAATTGAGTCACACGGTGGGGGAGGGGGTGAAAGTTTTGGGAGCGTTGAAAAATGTGTGGAAGGCGAGAACATTATATCGGAAAGGAAAAATGGGTATGTTTGAAGGAATAGTGGTTTCAACAATGTTATATTGTTGCGAGGCATGGGCTATAGATAGAGTTGTGCGTAGGAGGGTGGATGTGTTAGATATGAGATTTTTCATGCCAATATGTGGCCTTAGGTGGATTGATCGAAAAAGTACTGAAATGGTAAGAGAGATGTGTAGTAATAATGAGAGTATGTTTGAGGGTGTTCTGAAATGGTTTTGTCACATGAGAGAATGAGTGCGGAAAGATTGAAAAGAGGATATATGTGTCAGAGGTTGAAAGAAGGAGTAGAAGTGGGACATCAAATTGGAGGTCGAAAGATGGAGTGAAAAGGATTTTGAGCGATCGGGGCCTGAACATGACGAAGCATGAAAGGTGTGCAAGTAATAGAGTGAATTGGAACGATGTGGTATACCGGAGTAGACGTGCTGTCAATGGTTTGAACCAGGGCATGTAAAGCGTTTTTGGGTAAACCACTGAAAGTTTTGTGGGGACT